>BQNB010016914.1:0-68038 GCA_026074375.1 Tanacetum coccineum | reverse complement strand
AGCTAGCTTTTTCTAGCTTATTAGGTGTTTTCTGAAAAAGTCCATTTTCAAAAAGTGCTTATTTTTGTCTTATATTTAGCTGTTTAAAAAAAAGAAAAAATGGTTTGTAAAAAAGAGGGGTCACAGGGGTCGAACCTGTGACCTCCCCCTTCACACACCAACATATTTAACACACACTCTCAATACCAGTCGCCCTTGGGTCTTTTTCGATTTTACTTCTCCACATTTAATTCTTAACCCTTTTGGTAGTTTTAAGCTATAAGCCCTTTTCGGCTTATTTCCAGCTTATTTAGATAAGGTGGGTGACCCAATTTATTTTTCTTAGATTTAGCATTCTCTTAAGTACTTTTTGTAATTTTTTCAGATTTTTTATAAATAGTTTAGTATTTTTAATATTTAATTTAGATAAAAATTGTTTTTAATTCATAATAAATTAAATAAAAGTCACAAAAATATAATTCTATTTTCTAAATTTTTTATTAATCATTTAGGATTGTTAAAAATTAAATTTTCATTTTTAGGGTTACATTTGTAGAATTTAGTTTTTTAAAGAACGGGATTTGAACCCCGTTATCGTTTTTAGCGTCTTAGCCTTAATTGCTTTCATTTTTAGGCTTGCTTTTACTTGTTTTTGCATGTTATTAGTAGAAATAGATTATAAATCAAAAATCATTGAATCATTCAAACACGCGATCACAAACCTAACTGATTCTCAATTCACACATCGTCGAGACACGACACGGGAAGGTTTTTTTTGGGATTTTACTTTGGGTAAAAGTTATTTTTCTTTTAAAAAAAATCCTTACGGAATACTTACTCACTCTTCTTAATTGATATTATCCTATTATATATTTATATTATATATATTTAAATATACTAAAGGATTGTGATCAATTTTTGGCGCCGTTGCCGAAGAGGTGTGTTGCGATTCTTGTGTTTACGTTTGAATATTAGTGTTTGAAGACCCTTCCCCGTGAAGTTATCGCTTTCATTTGTGAATATTTTCAAGTAATCAAAAATACCAAAAAAATTGAAAAACAACAAAATCAACCGTTGTGTCACTTGTGATTTCGGCTCACCTTTAGATTACAAACTATAAGAGAGGTATAAGGAGGGTCGATCCTACGAACTTCGACCCGAAAGGAGAAGGTTTTAATAGCTTCGCGCTTACCCGCTCCTCTGCCTCTTTGTGCGTTTTCTAAAGAGCTACCGTACACTTGTTCGATTATCGGTTACCAAAAATATTTTTTCTTATGCATTTTTCTATAAATAATCTTCTCTATCCTCTTATTCGTTTAATTCTTATCTTCGTTAACCTCTTATTCGTTTAATTCTCCGACATGTCTTCGTATAACCATCCTAGTTGCTCGTGTTGTGGAGGTCCGTTTAATGGTGGGAACTGTCCGAGCTGTAGCAGTGTAGGATCCGAAAATGAGTTTGTCTATGACCGAAATCTTTATTCTTATAATGAAACACCGAACTTCTTCAACCAACCTCCACAACACCAATACGAGACATATTCTTGCGAGTTTTGTGGAAACGATGCTCATTATGGTTACGATTGTTCACCTCAAGTCCCGTTTGTCTACAATCAAGACCCATGTTTCAATCAAAACTTTGATAATTTTCCACAGACTTCACCAAGTTTCCAACAATAATATCTTGGTTGTGAAAACTGCGGGGGTCCTCATGAGAATTTTCATTGTCAACCATTGAACCAAAATTTCTATGAACCTAATCATTACTATAATTTTAATTCTTTTGGTTTTGACCAATCCCAACCCCCGCAGTTTCCCGTCATTCATCAACCTCCTCATGAAACAAGTGTGGAAATTTTGCAAGCTAGAGAAAACATAATGAAATCTATACAAACCTTTCTAAAGAAGTTTAATCGTATATCTTTTAGAGAAACGCCAAAGGTTTTATTACTAGCTTGGGATAAATTTTTTAAAATTAAGCATGCTTGTGGAAGAAAGCAACATCAACCAGACGATATACAAGACTTGCTTCATAAACTTCTTAAAGATGTGCAAGTTATAAGTGAGGAGCTGGCAGATTATATTAATACCCTGAACTGGAATCGTCCTGCCTTCTACGAAGATGTTGACGAGGAGTATACTATTGCAATCACACCCGTTTTACCAACCGAGGAGCCCGATAACTTTCTAAGTATGGGGGACGAGCATCTTAGCACTATTCCAGAAACAGAATCGGACGAATTCATAAAGTCTAGTGTTGAGAACGTGCCTCTTTATGACTATCTCACCCCTCTTGAAGCCAAAGATCATTCTAAGATTGTCGTCCATTCCAACAATGATTATTCTTCGAGTGATGATAATTCTTTCTCTATTGAGGATATCGATTATGTCGACGCATCACCTCCCGATGCTGAGATCGTCAGCTCAGAGGTGGTGGTGGAGATTGTTGTCCTGAAAGTTGGAGGGATTGATACTGATATTCTTCTAACAATCAAAGACGATATTCTGCGTGAAAAATTGTTGAATGTCAATCTTCTTATTGCTAAGATCGATGCATTAGAAGATAATCCCACCCCATCTTTCGATTTTATGACCAAGTCTTCCTCCACATTTCCTAACCTTTTCTTGGAGGAGACTAACACCTTTGATAATTCTTTACCCGAATCTGAAACTTTTTGCTTTGATTTGGAAGAGAATAGTAGTGGCAGTACCACTACTCGTTCTGATTATTCTCTTCCGGATTATGAAGCTTTCTATCTCGATGACGATCATATTGAAGAGAAGAGTAGTGGCAGTACCACTACTCATGCTGATTTTTCTCAATATGATTCGTTCATCTTTGATCTTTTGATCAATCCGTTTCCTCCTGCCGATAGGAGTGACTTTTATCATGAGGAGTTTGCCGATGAACTCGCTCACATCATATCTCTATCGGAGTATGATCATTTCTACTTTAAGATTGAACCCGATTCGGGAAATTTCACTATAGATGTGGTGGAGGATATTTTTGATAATCCAACAAGAGAACCAAGAGTTCATGTGCCTAATGTTGTACCCACCCATCCCACCCTTCATCTGGATTCGGATTTCACTCTTTCTAGTGATTCCCTCGGATCCGACCTTGCAGTTTCTTTTCCTTCCAGAACGAGAAACAAGATTTTCGGTCCAGGGATATTCATTGGAGTCCAATCCATAAGATTTCTATCATTGGATGAATTTTCTATCTCATTCATCCGTGATCTTCCTTTTCTAGTGATTGTCACTTTTCTTCCATTTTTAACCCAAAATGAGGATAAAGTTTTCAATCCTGGTATTCTTGCTGCAGGTGAGGAACAATCTCCTCACTTCTCATCTCATCAGGGCTTGAAAGCTTTAAATGAAAGTTCGATGATGATCTCTGGAGGGGACACTCCTATCTTGGATGTTCTGCTTCTCCATTTCTATTCCCCTTGACCAGCTCAAGTATGGGGGATCGAGTCAGGCTCAAGACTCGGTTAACAAAAATAAGCGCTTCGATGCTTATCCTAATATAATTAGTTTAGTAGTAATGAATAAGTGTTTTGTGCTATGAGGAGGCTCGCCTCTTCCATTCTCGTGTTTTGTGCTTTTTGTTGTATGTCCAGGATTGCCCGGATTTTGAAGCCTCTTGTGCTCGCGGTTTTTGTCCTTCGATCACTCGAGCTTTACATCCTCAGCTTAATTTGGGAATCCAATATCCTAATCTTATCGACTAACTGTTAGGATTCTTGATTTGATGAGACAAAATGAATAAAAGAATAAAACAAAAGGATCAAAGTCGTCATTATAAAACTCTACAAGCTGGTGGAGAAATATGAAGATTTGGTCAAATATTCTATAGGATAATTAGGAAACATATTAATGTGGTTTAATGTAATTTAAATAGTTTCCTTATCTATTGATTTACTTCCTTTGTAAGTCATGATCTCTCCCTATATAAAGAGATCATAGACATAGGTTTTAGAGATCCATCCATAGAAAACTAGAGCTCTCCCAATGAAAGTCTAGATAGTTAAATAGCAAGTCAACTGATGAGAGTTAAATAGTACACCATAGTTAGTTGGTGTAGCCCCAAATTATAGTTGGGGTAATAGGGAAACGTTCAATAAAGAAAACCTTGTGATAACTTTAATTGTGTTCTTTATTATTCCGCTGCGTGTTATCAATCATTGTTATTATTATCCTAGATGAGCAAATCGATTCTCAACATGTGGTATCAGAGCCTCATGGCTCTCGATCTAGGATCTACAAGGTTTTTAGAAGAAACCCTAAAACCCTAATTTTCAAGAAATTGTGTGGTTAAAGTTTTATGGGGTTTTGAAGATTAATTGCTATAACAATGATTAAAATCATCCTCTCTACCTTAATTGGTATGCAATACGATTTGTTCTTTCTTGGTTCGTTTGTATGGTGATTATTTAGGGTTTGATGAACGTGAAGGTAGAAGGTGTTAAACAAAACAACAGTAGCAGTAGAACATGGAGTTTCAAGAATCAACCAGGTTTGTGATTCATATTTGATTAGGGTTTCAGTTTGAAGGTTGATTTGTAACCATGATCTTTGGCGATTTATTTTTAACTAATGAAACCCTAAGTTCGTCTAAGGGTTTTACGTTTCTTAAGCTCTGGATCTGATAATAATTTCGTGAGGGATTAGATCTGAATGATGGATCTGTGCTCGTCTTTACAACTGTAATTTGTCATTAAAGTTGTTCATTATTGATGCTGCTTGTTGTGATTCGATGCTATGTGAAGGATCATGATCGTGTATAGATCTCTATATCTGGTCGTGTATTGGATGTGAAGGTTCCTACTGCTATGATTGTTATATAACAACAGGTTGTTACCTGATGATTAATGTGAACGTGTGAATAAGAGTATACCTCAGAGATTGGTTTGGTACATTTACAAAAGGTTACTATTAATTTAGTTCAAATTTATACTTAAATTTTCTAAAACGAAATTTTCTCTATATCGTGGTATTATAAAAAAATGATGAAGTAATAATAATAATAAACTGTGGGCTAATAAAAGTTTACTGCATCTTACCGGCTCACAACCAATGTTGCAGTCTTCTAAATAAGGTACATAGTAATTATCCGAGACTGATAAAAGTTTGCTGCATCTTGCCGGCTCACAATCGATGTTGCAGCCTTCTAAAAGGTCGAGGATTTCACTAGTTTAATGAATGTGTAATTATATTAAGTATAATAAACGTGAATTAATAAATATAGGGAAAATCTATTTTTCTTAAATTTAAATATGCTTTTGAACTAAGACTATTACATTTTCAGTTGTGATTTTATGTATAAACGGGAAACCTAAGAGTTTTTGAAACCGAAGGTCCGTGAGTCTCGATACTAGTCTCTGTAGGGTGTCAAAATTATGGTCACTTAGCCGCAAGGTTGGATGTGCCGAGACGAATGTTACTACATGGGTTCGTTCTCCTTCCTTTAAAACTCACGTACTTTTGGTGGGAACGTGAAGCATAGAAAATTTTGAAAAACGGGAATCTATGGTTGAATTTTCGAAATAGCACATTCACCTAAGATATAATTAATTGTCGTGAGCCACCGGAGGAAATAGTTTCACAATGGTACAAAGTCTGGTAGTGTTAGATCTTAACATCTATTATTTAACTGTGATTTCATTTTTTTAGCTTGGTTTGGGACGAGTGAAAGTCGGGGGCTGGGAACGATGAAATTTATTTTTTTAGCATTTTAAGATTAAAAGTGCTTTTATCCGTGACTTAAAAGTTATAAAAATAACGAAAGTCATACATGTTATTTGCTTAAAAAGAAAAAGTACAAAAAAATAAGAAAAAAAGGAAAAATACAAAAATATGTGTGGTAATAAATGTAGATTTATAAAAATGATCAAAACGGGGATTTTCAAAACTAGTGTTTCTTTAATTCCCTTTGATGAACACTTAGCTACTTTACGAGGTAATTAGTCGAGGGGGATTAAGATTCTTAGTTTTCTTAAGTGTTTACTTGTGGCATTGCGTGAGGACACGACAATATCTTAGTATGGGAGATTTTGGTATGTGCTTAATTACACTACCTTTTTGCCGATAAAATGTGCCTAAAATGACTAAATTCACAAAAATACTTTGTATTTGTGTGTTTTGTGATTTTGTTTGTGCATGTAAGGATTACTCACTTAAAGGACAAAAGAGGACGGCCAAAATCAGACAAACTGAGCACGGGATAGAAAGAGCGTAAAAAGTCAAAAAGTCAAAGTCAACAAAATCAAAGTCAACTAAGTCAAAGTCAAAAGTCAAAGATAAAGTCGAATCCGAAGAAATCTTAAATGGGTCAACCCGTACCCATCTAATGGGTCAGGTCAGCCCATTAAAGTATATAAAGACCACTTTATAAGTTTAAATGGCCCAATGCCATTTAACTTATATAAAAGCCCAAAACACAAAAATCCGGCCCAACACACTAGTCCACTACCAAAAAAATATGTTAACACAGTTAGTACACCATCCCTTTCACCCTTACATCGTTAGTCCTCAAGGAATAACACTGTTAGTCCAAAAGGACTAACGATGCAAATACTTAACGAAAACAAGGGATTAACCTCGTTAACCTGTACACCTCAATCTACAAATCAATTTTCCCGCCATTAACACTGTTGGGATTCTAGATTTGATGAGACAAAATAAATATAAGAATGAAACAAAAAGACTAAAATTATAATTACAGAAGCTGGTGGAGAATATGAAGATAAAGATAAAGATTTTGAAGATATCAGAAGATCTCCTTATAATGATAAAGATACAGAAGATATTAGAAGATATTCTTAAATTTTTTAAATATATTGTTTGTTTCTTAATCTTTGTTGTAAGCTTGCTATTCTTCTTATAAAGGATTATCAGGCATATGTTTAAGTATCCATCATAGAAAACTAGAGCTCTCCAATGAGAGTCTAGATAGTTTAGGATAGGCACGTCGACTGATGAGAGTCGAATAGTACACCATAGTTAGTTGGTGTAGCCCCAAATTATAGTTGGGGCAATAGGGAAACATTCAATAAAGAAAACCTTGTGATAACTACGATTGTGTTCTTTATTGTTATTATTCATCCTAGATATATAAGATCTAATCAATCTTGAGTCGTAAACGATCTTATCAATTGGTATCAGAGCAGGTTGCTCTTGATATCTAGGATCATAAGGTTTTTATTCGTGTCTATTTGATTGGTTTTCTGTTAATGGCGAATTTGACAAAACAAGGGTTTTTCACAAACCCTAATTTGGTAAAAACAAGAAGTTGAGTTTTTGGTACACGATTTCAAGAGTTTTTTATTAATATTGTTATAAGTCGTGACAAGGTTTTGATACACATCAGTAAGGAGTAGCAACAACGATGTAACAGTAACAGCAAGTTGCAGCAAACAAGAAATTAGTACTGTCCATATTTATTAATACTGCTTGGACGTGTCTTGCTACTGGGATTCAAGGCAAAAGAAGTACTGATGAGCTTTAAAGGTTACAGCTGCTATTGGGTGACAGATCTACTGTTTGGTTAAAGGTATGGTTTTTTTTTCTATTTTTGAACTTTGTTCGAACACATTAAAGAGTATATTGTTTGAAGCAAAAGAGATAAGTATTGTTCGAGTACATGTAGCTTGTATACTTAATACTGCTTCATGTATATTAGTATTGCTTGCTCAAAGTACTTGGTGCTGTTTATGCTACATGTTTATACTGTTCGAATAATGTACAAAGGAATTATGCAGGAAAAGGAAACAGTCGTATGTTTTTGGAATGAATTCACGTGATATATATTGGCTGTTATACAGATGTATACATGGAAGAGATTCAGTTATTATGAATAAAGATTTGGTCGTGATGAAACCCTGATTTTTAGGAAATAGTTATGGAAGTAACGTGTGATGTGGATACTGTTATTGGGCTTCAACAATGCTTCATATTTTTAATACTGCTTGAGGAAAAAGCAGATTGGGATCATATAGATTTCATTAATGGGCTTTCAAGGTTTGTATGTTAATACTGTTCGTGATTGTTGGGCTTTAAAAGTTTGTACTGTTCGACAAGAAAAGGTTAGTACTGTTTGTGGTTATATTTGTACTGCCTTAGCTATCTGAGAAAGTTTTAGTACTGCTTGCGTCGTCCGAGAAAGAGTTTGTACCATTAGTACTATCCGACATAGCTAGTTTGTACCGCTAGCTTTATCAGATATCGGGTGACTCACGGTTTTGGATCTCAGATAGAACTGTTTCAAACAACAGTTTATTCTTATTGATTTTATGGCTCGTTTTGGAGATTATTTGAAGAGGTGATTACGAAGACAATTGAATATTGCTTATTTGATGTTGTAGTTGAGTTTCACAGGTGCGTGTCTTATCATATCTTAAAGTATAGTTTTGCAGACTATGACTTTAAAGATAACTTGTTCGTGCTTACAATGGTGTGACGAAGACTTGTCAAAATCTAGCAAAGGTGTGTGATTTTTCTTATAGGTGCTCAATGCTCACATTTGCTATCACTTAGTATGTGTCTCATAGAAGATGAGGATTTTTGTCAAGAGGTTGCGGTCTACTTATATTTCACAGATTTATTTATAAGTTCGACGTCACGTGGATAGTGCAAGACATAAGACACAAGTTTGGGAGATTCAACTTCTTCATCAAATTCGTTATACTCAGTTTTCTTCATCAGTGATTACTACATAGAGCCTACAGAGTTCGAGATTCAAGAGATGGTAAACATATGGGTTTCAGGGGAAGCTTATTGATTAAATGTTTAACCATCTACATGCACCACTTGAGGGGAAGTGTTTCGTTACTACTGCTAGTTATTTATTACTACTGCTAGTTTGTGTTTCTACTGCTCAAAGTCATTTTTCGTATTATGCTTCATGGCGGGTATTTTGAGTATTGGAAGGCTGGATTAGTAGTTGTGGTATATTGTTTGTAGCCGTTATGATCCAAGTTGCATATCTACAGAAGACCCCTATTGGATGAAGACAAAAAGGGGAAAAAGATTACAGGTTTAATGATTTGCAGCTTATTTATGTGTGGTGACATGTTCAAGCAGATCTTAAATCAAGGGGAAGCATTGAAGATTTTATTTCATTTAGAGAGATGATTACATCTCAACTTCTCTATTTACGGGGAAGTTTGTACGCGACTTTGTTTGTTTTGTCATCATCAAATAGGGGAAGATTGTTGGGATTCTAGATTTGATGAGACAAAATAAATATAAGAATGAAACAAAAGGACTAAAATTGTAATTAAAGAAATCTTCAAGCTGGTGGAGCACATGAAGATAAAGATGAACATCCATCCATAGAAAACTAGAGCTCTCCCAATGAGAGTCTAGATAGTTAGATAGCAAGTCGACTGATGAGAGTCGAATAGTACACCATAGTTAGTTGGTGTAGCCCTAAATTATAGTTGGGGTAATAGGGAAACATTCAATAAAGAAAACCTTGTGATAACTTTGATTGTGTTCTTTATTATTCCGCTGCGTGTTATCAATCATTGTTATTGTTCATCCTAGATATATAAGATCTAATCAATCTTGAGCTAAATGATCTTATCAAGCTATCAAATCCAGATTTAGTGGCAATGATGAATATAAGAAGATGCAGAAATACATTCTCAAGCAACAATTTCATTATAGTTAGAGATGATGATGAAAAACCTTGTATTAATAACAATGATTCAATGTTTGAATATTCCGCCTTTGTTATTAATTTATCCTAGATAAGGTCTAAACAACCTGAGCTACAACGATCTAAGGAGATCTTATTGGTTTCCACAATAATTGTGGAAATCCTATAATGACTCCATAGATCGTTATTAGGACTCATCTAGGGTATGATAACAATGATTGTAACACGCAGCGGAATATAAAGAACACAATCATGTTACTAATAAGGTTTTCTTTATTAAACATTAATAAAGAAACTAACTACTAACTACTACACACGCTTTCTATGCATTTAGACTCTCATTGGAGAGACTATCTATGAATGAATACCTCTAACCTAGACGCCTACCCTCTTTATATAATAGAGGGAGTAGGGTTTACAAGACAAGATAAGATCAATCTTATTTAACCAGTCTTCAATCATCATAAATACTATTTGACTTATTTAACCAGTCTTCAATCATCATAATACATTTGAACCAGTCTTCAAATCATCATTAAATATATTTGACCAGATCTTAATCAGCATTAATGTTGATCTTTATCTTTTAGCTGAGCATTAAATACTGTTTGACTAATCTTCAATCAGCATTAATGTTATTCCAGCTTTGTCTTGTAGGTCTTCCATCTTTAATATGTTTTGTCATAATCAACTCAAATTATAATTCCCAACAATCTTCCCCTAGTTGATTAATGACAAAACCAATAAGCACAAGCTTCCCCTGAAGCTAATATAGATGAAGAACTTCCCCTGAATCCATGCACTCTTCCCCTTTTTGTCATAATCAAATAGGAGTGCATGTAGATGGTTAAGTATATGAACAATAAGCTTCCCCTTAAAAGTATATTAACCATCTCTTGAATCTCGAACTAGTAAGCATAGATCATCTCATTCCTGTAGTACGAACAAGACATGCTTGAACAATATTATGTAATAAAATGTCTTTGGATAATTCTTGTAGTTAATATATGCATGGCGATCACATGCAATGGCCGATAGTCTCAGTGAGCTCCATCGCATCAACGACCAGTATCCTAGATCCAATGTCAAGGGTTGTATCGTATCATACTCCGACCAAATATTTGTAAAGGAGCGTGTAACTTTTCCATTCAAGAATTATATCATGCACTAAACCGTCAAAACGATCCATACACATCATCATTATTCGAGATCCAAAGGCGTCTGTTGACCTATAATACGTATTTATAGATAAAAAATTACAGAAAAATAAATACATAGGAAAACCTTATAAACCCTAGATTGAGAGCCACGAGGCTCTGATACCACTTGTAGGTCCTTATAAACAGGATCTGAATGAGCCTTGATAGTCCTTTGAATAAATCCAAAGATACTATGAGAGACAATAACTGTGAATATAAATATTGACGCGGAATATCAATATCTATACCAAGATGAACATAAGAACGAATACTAAACTTGCTATTACTATTACTATTTGATTGTGAATACTCAATCAATCGATCTTTTCAATGCCTATTCTATGTTCCTTTTATAGGCTTAAGGAACCCTAAACGCGTTAAGAGATAATGCTTATCTCTTCCTAAATCAACGCTAATTGATAACTATTACTATAATTACAACAGACTTAACTGTCTGACCAAGCAGTATTAACTATAATACTACCAGACTTAAGTTAAAGCTGGCAGACTTAACTTGCTCTACCAGACTTAACTTCTATACTAACAGTACTAACTATTTCTATCAGTACTGACATTTTAAAAACAAAACTTTAATACAACAATATTAAGTCTTTTACAATATTTTCCTAACCTTAACGTAGATCGGTTCACACTAAAACAAACTAGACCCGTTCACACACTGTAACAACAAGATTGGTTCACACTGCCGTTAACTAGATCGTTCACTACTCTATCAAAACTAGATCGGTTCACACTTTAAAACGAGATCGTTTCACAACTGGCTGTTAACTAGATCGGTTCATACTGTAACAAACTAGATCGGTTTACACTGCAGTTAACTAGATCGGTTCACACTGTTTCAAACTAGATCAGTGCACACTGTAACAACTAGATCGGTTTACACTGCAGTCAAACTAGATCGGTTCACATTGTAACAACTAGATCGGTTCACACTGCAGTTAACTAGATCGGTTCACACTGTTTCAAACTAGATCGGTGCACACTGTAAAAACTAGATCGGTTCACACTGCAGACAAACTAGATCGGTTCACACTGTAACAACTAGATCGGTTCACACTGCAGTTAACTAGATCGGTTCATATTGTTTCAAACTAGATCGGTGCATACTGTAACAACTAGATCGGTTGTTTAACGAAACCAACTTTTTCAAAACTCAAAAAGACACATTTTTTAACAGATTGGTTTCGCTGAATCAATTTTTGTACCAAAAGAGTTACTAAGCCTATAGGGACAAGAAAAATGACAACTTTAAGGTTTTTAAGCCGAAAAATTTAAAATCAAGATTTTGACCTTTATAAAGCTAACGAACCCAAAATGACACAAAATAAGAGATTTTTCTATGAATCTAAGAACACACACCTATATCCAAGGATACTAGATCAAAGCTACCTATGTATAGATATCTATTAAGTGAGGTATTTAAAAGCTTAAAACAAGAAAAAATAAAAAAAATACGAATAAGAAATGAAGAAAAACTACACGAACAAAAAACAAACATAATATCTAAACACACCACTCCATGTCTCTAATACCAATTAAAGACTAATCTAATAACATACTAGATGTGAGGGAAAGAGATTGTTTTAGTGAGAGAGAAGGTTGGATGAACACTTAGAGAGAGAAAGTAAACATATATTAATGTGTGTAAAAATGAGCAAACAACTACAATTCCAGACATGGAGAGGTGGTATATACTTACAATGATGGTGGGCTTGGGCTTTAGCATGGGTTGTATCCATTTCCGTTAACTAACTAACTATGTAAGTTTCCAAAAATTACTTAACGAGCTAACGACAGTTATCTATGGAAGCGACCGAGACTTTCCTAAGAATTTCGTATTCCTAACATTTTCGATTTTGTATTTTGCTTTTATATGTTTTATATTTTTGAATTTTGCTTTTCTTATAAATATATACAAAGTGTTATTGTGATTTTGCAAGACGTTCAAGCTCCTTGGGAGATAAACTACGCATACCAAGGAGACGAACCAAATAAGTAAACATTATCCAATGAAAGGGCTTTGAAATGAAATGTCAGACCAAATGTAGTCGGTCTTAAAACAAAATCAATTCCAATTGGCGACCTTTTTTCCACGTGCTCTTTTATGAAATGATAGCAGACAGTAATGTCTTTGGTTCTCGAATGTTGGACTGGGTTGCATGATATAGCTATGGTTAACTTTGAATCATAATATATAGGAAGTTTGTCAAAGTGAAAGCCATAATGCATTAACTGTGTTCTCATCCAAAGGACTTGAGCACATCAAGCGGATAGAGACACATATTCTGCCTCCGCAGTTGACAACGCTGTACAGTCTTTTTTTCAAGGACCAGCTCACCAGCTTTTTGCCTAAAAATTAAGTTCCTTCGGAAGTACTCTTGAAGGTGTCTTGACATCCTGTATGATCTGCATCTGAGAAGCCAGTCAGTTCAAAACCAGAATCCTTCGTATACTAGAGACCCATATTAACGGTTCCCCGGAGATAACAAAAGATCCTTTTAACCTCCTTGAGGTGCTTTTCGATTGTCTGGGCCTGGTACCGATCACCTAAACAAGTAACATGTACTATGTCCGGTCTGCTTGATGTAAGATACATTAGGGAAACGATCATGCTTCGATATTTTGTTGCATCGACGGGAGTCCCATTCATATCAATGGGATCACAATTTTCTCTATTGTGTTTAGTCTCCATTGGAGTACCAAAGGGATCACAATTTTCTATACCATGTTTTCTCAAAATTTCAAGCACATAATTGGATTGGTTTATGAAGATGCCACGGAGGAATTGGTTAACTTGTAAAACAAAAAAAAAGGTCATTTCCCCCATCATTGACATTTCAAAGTGGCTTTTCATAAAATCAACAAATAATTAGGAATACATAGGGTTTGTTGAACCAAAGATAATATTATCTACATAGACCTTTACCACTAAGATGTCATTGTCTTAGCATCTTGTAAACAGTGTTGGATCAATTGTTCATTTGGTGAAGTGATTCTGTAGAAGAAACTTTGATAATTCATCATAACTTAATGACTGAGTAATAGCACATAAATATTACAAACAAAACACACCTCATATTTTTTTAAAAATACTCATCAAAAACATAAACAAACACACATCCACAACTCGGTCGTCTGAATGACTGAGTTCTCCCTTATTACATATTGCGTGCATACTTCATGAGTGTTCATAAGTGTGTAGTTGTGTTGCAGGCGTCGTGAAGTTGCCACGGAAGCAAAGTACGCATTGATGCAATGCTAAGTATCGCGTATTTTGGTCGATATTTATTAGAGTCCATACAAGTACGCTAAATAAGGTTGACTCCATGAATATTCAAGCTATAAATATACGAGGTTGATTGCATGAATATTCAAGCTATATATTAGAGTCCATACAAGTACACTAAATGATATGCATTATTATACAAACTAACAATTATCAGGCGAGTTGCATTTAATGTGTGGGTTTGCCCTACCCAACCCGACCCGACCCGTAACTGATCCAGCCCGTTATTTATTATCTTCTACACGTGTTGTGTATGTGTCTCTGTTTCGCTTTGAAGTTAAGAATAGAGAACACACATACCACAACTTTGATAATAACAAAGAACACACACATCTTTTCTCTATCTATTTCTTAACATACGTATCTTCTCTCTATATATGTATTAAATTGATTCTTTGTGATGTGCGGTTCTCACGGTTGTGGCAGTTTTGTTATTGAATGATGCTTTTTGTTAGTTTGATTAATGATGGGGTTTCGTTTTGAATGATTATTTTTGTTAGTTTGATTAATGATTGGGTTTCGTTCTTGGATGATGTCATTACATATGATGATTTTTTTGTGGTGTTGTTACGATTGTTGTTACTGTCATGAGGTTTTGTTATTGGAAGATATCATTATTGCGATGATTTTTTTATGGTGTTGTTATGATTGTTGTTACTTCTGAGGTTAGTAATTTTTTTTTATTTCGATCGAATCATATGATTTCGTACGATGAGGTTAATTAGGGTTTGTGTTTTTTCTATTTGTGATTGTTTTTTAGTTGTGATAAATTTTGTAAAAACATGGTTTACCTGTTTATGTGGATATGAGAGGTAATCCGTAAGAATCTAAAGAATGCATGAAACTTGCAACTTATTTCTTCCTCGAATGTAGCTGAAAGTGGAAGCCTTGTTAAATGAGAATACATCTGATTGAATACAATTATGGTTTGTGGTTCCTTTTTGGGTGATTGTGGGGCTTTTTGTGTATAATGCCGATTGTTGAGGTTTACTTTTGAAATAATATGATTTCATATGATGGGGTTTTGTTATTGACTGATTATGTTAATCATAGGTTATGCGTAAGAGCTTATAGAATGTAGCTAACTTGCAAGTTATTTTGGCTTCAAATTCTGCGGAAAATGAAAGGATAGTCAAGTACGAGAGTTGCTCGACTCAGCAACCTCCATGAGCGTAGTACGATATAAAGGCTCTTATGTTTATCATGACGCTTGTCTGTTGCTCCCGCGCATGGTAAGTCGTGCTTGAAATCATCTATGCCTAGGCGGGGTAACTTATACAGTGTGTAGTTGTGACAGATTGATCATCTTTTTTCATTTATTTCTAAGTTTGAGCCTTATTAAATGAGAATACACAATGTGTATGTGCCATGTGTGATACAGAGATGTGGCAGACTGTTTATTCTAATGAGATATGGCCCTGGTAAATCCATGAAAACTGTATTGGTGTGCTTGTTACTGATGATGAGGAGTGAGTATGATGCGTATCTTGGCGAGGCAACACCACTAGCATGGTGTTTGCAGCCATGGCGTGTCGGATCTTATTTTGTTTTGAAACTCTAATCCATTATAGGGTGAAAGGTTGTGACGCGCTTTTCTCATCATTTTTTTCATGCTCCTTCGTTAATAGTTGCCATCCGCTTTTGCTAGTCAGCTGATTTACCTGAGCTCATGGTAGTTTAATCATTCAAACTACAAAAAAGCAAGATCCTAGCAGTTTGAACTGTTCCAACCGTTATATAATATATTTCATTAGCACGTGTTGTGTACTAATGTGTCTCGTTTTCTCTTTGACGTTCATGATAAGAATAACTGAATTAAGAGGCGATGATATTGCAGTGACGACCGCATTTGGATGAGAATGCGATCTGTATCTTGGTAGGCACACTACGATCATTGTGGTTGAAGTCCATAATGGGTAGGAATCGTTAATTTTTTTCCACTAAGTGTAGGGTTGCCTAATCATCACTAAGTGTTGGCTTTATTCCATGACATCTATGTGTAATACACCTTTGATTAGTGTTAGACATCCATGTAAATTGGCTCGAGTATTTTTTTAATATGCTTTTTCATTATTCATCTTGGTTAAGGAGGAATAAGCCGGTTGATTTACGTTTGTTACCGCATTGTTATTTTTGTCTGCTGAATCGAATGTTAAGAATATAGATTCCTTAATCTTGGTGATGATGTTAGGGTTTAGTTGTTTTGTTGCTACAATGTATGCATCTATGTTTGTTGTAGCTGGTCGTAGTAGGATGCTTGATTTGTTTTTAGAATGTGGTAAGGGTTTTGCATTCTCACGCATGTTGACATATAGAAGAGGACTTATAATCCAACACGCATGAGAGTGATAAAACCCTGATCATGTAGTCAGATGTTACAAATGAAGTTTAATAGCATCTGATTTATTCATAGTGTCGGCGTTTTTCTAGATGAGTTTTTGATGTTCTCGAATAACTTGACGCTGCAACGCGAAACGTATTTAAATAAATGCAACCGTTGTTTGTAAGCGAACAGCCGATCGTCCGTAATCATTGGCGGGAAAACTGTACATTGTAGCCATGGCGGATTGCATTCAATTATAATCTTCCCTGAGCCTATACCGAGTGTAAGCGCTATAGAAAACACAGGTCACTCGCTTTGCCATATTATCTTTTTAATGTTTTCCTATATTAACTTGTTTTTCTTATTGTTACCGATAATTGCCAGATACTGATACAATAACTCAGTATCAATATGGTCCTTCGAAGGTTAGGTTATAGGCTGAACTGGTGGGCCCTTTAAATTTCGGTTCGGCTGCTGAGCCATCTGTTGACAACAGAGGTAAGTCACCTTACGTTATTTCGTTCCTTCTCTGCCTACTGTAATGATTACCGTAGGTAAACAATATTTACACTACACAGATATACAGATGATTGTTGGACGTGTTTAAGAGGAAATACATGCTACGGTAAATGGTGAATGATGAAAATGACAGTCTATGACTTGGCTGGCTACAATGTTTCATAACGTAACCATCATAGACATTCACATGATGCTTCATACCTGAGCCATGAAGCCTAGACGCTCTTACTGAGCAATGTACAAATAATCCATTTGAACAGATATAGCTAAAAGAAATGTGTGCGTTCTTTGTTTATTATAAAAGTGTTGGTGTGATGTGCCTTTTTATGAATTGTCAAAGTGAAACATAGGCCGTACACAACCCGTGTAAAAAGAAAAAATGACACCTTGGGATCAATCCAGGTTCGGGTCAGAGTGGTCCAAAAACGTTCTGTGAATAAACGTGGCTTTACAACACGGAAGGATTTGAACCAAATGCAACAGTTGTATTTGCACGACGCCGGTCGTTCCATAACTTGCGGGCAAAGGCAAAGTAGTAGCAAACTATTACGTTTGCAGCCACGGCGTATGCACTTGGATTGGCACCGCATGATAGTGCTTTCAGGCTCGACATCCAAACCGAATCGACCCACCATGTATCCATTTCACCCGCGTCCCGCCTACCCACTCCCTTCGTTCACCCTTTCATCTACATCAACGTAGTAAGTTTTTTTTTTTTTTTTTTTTTATCCATGTTATTAGCCCAAGATCAATCCTATTTCTTCTAGTCCTCCTATGAAGCTTTGTTTGCCCTTCCACTAATTTTAAGCTTTAGTCGTTCATTGCATAATATGGCTTACTAACTAAATTTTGATGATGCATATTAGATGATTTTGGGTTTAGTTGTTTTTGTTGCAAATTATATGTATATGTGTTTGTTGCACATCTTATGTTATTTTAGTGCCACCTTTTGGCGTTAACAAAAAACTTACAAGAAAGACACCCAGCACAATGACGATGATGAAAATGGGCAGTCTATCATTGGGCTTGGCTACCTGCTGGATATGCAACCGTGAAAGAAAAATCCCATGTGACGCTCTTACTTAAGCCAAGTAGTTTTAGTTTGTAGTTGTTTTAGGCATGATGATTGATAAGCTTTAGAGTTTGAGAATGGCCTTATCTTGGTGGGGCGTTTATTGTACCGCAGCCATGGAGGTTTTTCTATGTTTGTTTCGCAAGGAAAATAATCGAGATCGTACGCTGAGGTCTATGAACGGCTTGGCTACCTGTTTGGTGAAGTTTGCTTGAAATATAACATGTTCGTAAACCATCTCTTAGGCCAGCTGGTGTGTCACTCATGTTTTTTGTGCACAACACACATTTACCATTGGTGATGCATCAGCTGGTATCATAGATGTTTTATATGTTTTTTTTGTTTTTTATCAAATAGAAGTTAACGTGCACATACTATGTGTTGGCAGGGCAATCTACAATCTCTGCACCGAAGTCACATGTCTTCTTTTTTGGGCAGATGTACAAGTAACTGTTGGATACGTGTAGCACTGCTATCATTAAATGGCGATGATGAAAATGAGCATTTTATGGCTTGGCTACCTGATTGGTATTCAACCGTCATAGACATTCACGTGATGCTCTTACCTGATCCAAACGATTACATGGTCCGATAAAACAATTTTGGGAAGATGCACGAGTGATTGTTAGATATAAGCATTGTATGACTTGGTTTGGCTACCTGTTTGGTATGCAGCCGTCATAAGTCTTTATGCATTGTTTTTGGGTCTCTAATTGTTTCACTTGGGCTTTGCAGTCGTGACAGACATCCATGTTACGCTATTACCTGAGCCAAACAGTTTTATGACCGCACAAAATAATAACTATGTCTGAGCCTTTACCGGTTGTATATCACTCGCGGACGATATAGGTTAGTCATTTTTGTCGTATGCTTTCTTTGATGTTTTCTTACACTACATATTTCTTACGATGATTGATAATGTGCAGATACATTAAACTCAATCGAGCATTCCAAGCGTCGGTGTTAGAAGCCAACAACACCCTTTTGGTAAGTGAAATTAATTTTTTTTTGTTGTAGGCTTCTTACTCGGTGCTAGGAATCATTTCGAGAGTGTGCTTTAGGTTTTGGTACTTTCACGTGTGCTCGGATGTAAACCCTGTTGTATATTCTCACACGCGTGACAGTCACAAAATCCTAAGCGTGCATTTAGATACGACGTGTAGCACTGCTATCACTAAATGGCGATGATGAAAATAAGCATTTTATGGCTTGGCTTGACTACCTATTTGGTATACAGCCGTCATAGACATTTACGAGTCGCTCTTACCTGAGACAAACGATTACATGGTCTGATAAATAAATTTTGGACAAATGCACGAGTGATTGTTGGATATAAGCATTGCATGACTTGGCTTGGCTACCTGTTTGGTATGCAACCGTCATAAGTCTTTATGCATTGTTTTTGGGTCTCTAATTGTTTCACTTGGGCTTTGCAGCCGTGATAAACATCCATGTTACACTCTTACCTAAGCTAAACATTTTCATGACCGGGCAAAATAATAACTCTGTCTGAGCCTTTACCGACTGTATATCACCCGCAGACAATACAGGTTAGTCGCTTTTGTCGTATGCTTTCTTTAATGTTTTCTTACACTACCTTCTTACGATGACTGATAATTTGCAGATACATAAAACTCAATCGAGCATTCCAAGGGTCAGTGTTAGAAGCCAACAACACCCTTTTGGTAAGTGAAATTAAATTCATTTTCTTGTAGGCTTCTTACTCGGCGCTAGGAATGATTTTGAGAGTGTGCTTGGGGTTTTGGTACTTTCACGTGTGCTCGGATGTAAACCCTGTTGTATATTCTCACACGCGTGACAGTCGCAAAATCCTAAGCGTGCATTTAGATATGACATCACTTACGACACATGTTGAGGTCACCTTTGTGAAACGTCCCATCCCAATTACAATCTTTCTTCAAAAATTTAATTATACTGAACATCCCTAGCATCCATATCAGAAGTCAACGACATCCGTTTGGTAAATGAAATCGGATCCGGATGTTTGTTGACTTCCGGTTGGACTCTAGGGATGTTTTTAGAGTCTATTGGGGGGTTTTGTTACCTTTACGCGTGCCTAATCTGTAGAAAAAATGTTTACACTTCAGCGTGCGTGACAGTCGTAAAATCCTTAGCACGTATTCGAATATGCTACACCAGCAAACATTTTCATCGTTCAGTTTAAGTGAAAGGACTTATCTACATGAGGTAATTTCAAATACAATAATTATTGTATGATTCAGTATACTCTTTCTTGAGCTAATAGGCTAAAATATATTTGTTGTCAACGGCGACAGGTTTCTCCTTCTTTTGTGTATGATGCTTGCTATCGAAGCTCGTTCAGATTTCAACATGCATACAAAAGGAATCAAGCACATTTAAATTAGTTTAATTTATGTATTGTTAAGCTTTAGTATTTGTAACAACACGTATCAAAATGCAACTTATTGTATCACTTTAATTTTGTCGTTGCTATGAAAACAAATTATCAAAACATTGCTTGAGATACATTCATTTGCAAACACCTCCCCCCAGCGTAGAGCGTACGGATCCACTTCCGCCAAATAAAACCGATGCCCACTAACCGTCCCTAGTGGAGCACGGGTAAACCAACTCGTTCAAGACAAGTTTTATGAGGCATGTCAACTACACTAAATGAGGTTGACTCCGTGAATATTCAAGCTATAAAGTATAAATGTATGCCATTTTGGCTACATTATACGATGGTTTATCTAGATGAAATGCCCATTGGAAGCATTTCACTTAAGAGGGGAATTACGTGTGTAGATGTGAAATCTATAGATAAGTTCATGAACGCAAAGTTTGTGCAAGCTTAAGTTACTCATGTTAAGTGTTGCATTCTAACATTATAAGAATATATAGGTATATCACTTATGTATTTTGTATTATAGAATATAAATCAACCCAAAAAGTAATTTACCATTCATAGCAACCAAGAAAACTTTTACGAACAGTAGAACTAGTTGGTTGCATTCCTTAATAAAAAATGAATGGTCTACAAAAAAGGTAACGTATAAATTTTTTGTTAGTCTGGCTAGCTGCACCCTCTTTAGAAAATGAAAATGATTGCGTGAAAAGAGAGGTGGTCAAAAATAGTTGGGTTTGGGTTGGGTCATTGAGTCTCTAGATAAGGTCTGGGTCTAGATGGGTCTTCCTATATAAAAATTATAGGATCATGGATGGGTTTTGGTTCTAGAATGGGGTCGGGTCTAAGATGGGTTGGTTCCCCGGTCAAATGGGTTTGGCACCTTAATTTTTTTTTTAAAAACGTTTGTTGTCCGTTTTCATGCGTTTTCAATCTATTTCGACCGTTTTTGACCGATTTTGACCGTTTTTAAACCTTTTGTCCGTTTTCGATCGTTTTCGATTGTTTTGGAACCTTTTCGACCGATTTCATCCGTTTTGACCGTTTTCATGCGTTTTCGACAGTTTTCATTCGTTTTCTTACGTTTTCAAGCTTCTTTGAACGTTTTCGTCCGTTTTTAAACGTTATGAAACATTTTTGTACGTTTTCGTCCGTTTTTGTACGATTTGTTCGTTTACATACGTCCTTCTCCGTTTTCCTTCGCTTTTCTTTGATTTTTTTCATTGCGTTCGTTTTCGTACATTATATACGTTTTCATACACTTTTATACATTCTCATAAAAAGTACTAGAACGTATAAAAACGGATAAACATTTGAAAAGGTTCAAAAACGTATTTAAGCGTACAAAAACGTAGAAAAACGTACAAAACAAACGAAAACTTAGAAAATCGTAAGAAAACGTACAAAAATGAAAGAAAACGTAAGAAAATGGACAAAAACGGTCGAAGACGTACAAAAACGGTCAAAGTCGGTCAAAATCCTTCGAAAACGAACGAAAACAGACAAAACGGTCAAAATTTCATCGAAAAACGTCGAAAATCCTCAAAAACGAACAAAATCAGTCAAAAACGGACGAAATCGGTAGAAATCTGTCAAAATCGGTCAAAACGGTCGATATCGGTAAAAAACGGTCGAAAACGTATAAAAACGGATGAAAAATGCTATACCCAACAAAGACCCGTCTATAAATATTAAAGGAGACCCAACTAAACCCGTCCCTTAAAAATATTTACCCAACTAGACCCATCTATGATATTAAGAGAAAAATGCTAGACTCATCTATAAATTTAAGAGAAACTCATCTAGACTCATCCCTTAAAAATATTTAACCATCTAGACTCAAATTTAAACAATGGGTCTAAAATTGCCAACTCTATGTAAAACGATCAGTATGTGTTAGAATTACTTTTATGTTTTATGAAATTTAAACGATAAGAGTTTAATTCTATTCGGTTAATTATTGTCAGATACTATATTGTTAAAAGATATATCACTCATGAAGTCATAAGTTCCTTCGTTATAAGTTGCCATAGCAAACCCTCTTTGAAAGGCTATTCTCTTTTTCAAAACACTAGCAGGGTATCCGCGCGTTGCAACGGCGGGTACCCTGTGATTAATCGGAGAAAAACAAAAGGAAAATAACCCCGATCAGGCCCGGTTCACCTATTTTTATAGGTTCTAACCGATTCTCTTCGGTTCGTTTTCAGACGGCTTTTATTTGCTAGCCGAATCGGTGACCACTCATGTTCTTGGTTGAACCCGTTGGCCCAGTCCGACTTTCAAAACTATATGTATTAGCATATAAATTGTATAAAGCTTTGTGTATTTTATTAGTTTATACAATGTGTATAATAACATGTACTTTTTATGAGTGTTTGAAGAATAACATTAAATGTGTTAACCAATCAATAAGTATGTGTTATGAATTGATTAATTGTACATACTGCATGAATGGATGTATTATTGAATTTCAACTCTTAGTTGTTTGCATTGAAAATTGTACAATGTGCATCAATCCTTGTATTACTTAATTTTTTAGATTAAATGAAGAGATAGTGCCTAATTTACTTTATATGTAGTATAGGTATAATCCTAACTCCTTTAATAGGAAGACAATACTTCAAAATCCTTATATCCATGTGATAGGAATAGCTTTAAGTATGTTTTGCATAACCAATCAGAGTTGAAGCTTAGATTTTAATTAAGCAGAGGTGGATGGGTAGATTCAAAGGGATTTTCGAGGGTCTCGTGAACCACATTGATTTTATCCGATTTTTTTTTAAATAAACATGGTCTCAAAGTTTTTGTTTTTTAGACATTGATCTGGTTTTTAGTAGTCCATTTACCATATTGTATATTTAGTGTAATCATTTCGGCACCTCACCCCTCAGTGCCCGAGCCCTACAGTCTAGAATCTTTCCGTTGTAGCTAATATAGGTTAGCTATTTATCAATTATAATCAGCAATGTAAACACAGTTATCATTCTATACTTTTATGGTAATCATAGCCTAATATTGAATCTTCCCTAATGTTCTCCGTCTTTTTCTCTCATAACAACCCTCCTCAACACTCTTCCTCCCATCCAAAAAAAAGTCACATGTACAACGTGCCAACTGTTCATACGGCGAGTACTGTTCATCGGCGGGTACTGTTCATCAAAAAAAAAGAAAAAAAAGATTGTTCTTATGGCTTCTCATGATCAGCAATGGTATATGGATACCGGAGCAACTTCTCACCTTTTATCTCACACCGGTAACCTTCAAACCTCTTTTCTTAATCGTAATTTTCATTCAGTTATTGTCGGACATGGATCATCTATACATGTCACCCACTCTGGACATATACAAATCCTCAATCCATATCGCCCACTCCACCTTAAAAATGTTCTTGTCACACCCAATATAATTAAAAACCTTGTTTATGTACGTAAATTCACCACTGATAATAAATGCTCCATTGACTTTGATACCTATGGTTTCAATGTACGAGATTATCATACCCGTCAAACTCTTCTTCATTGTGACAACACGGGTGATCTATACCACTTACACGTTGCCGCCTCAGCCTTTGTCCTACTTACTAATAATCATTCCCTTTGGCATCAATGTCTTGGTCACCCCGGTGACAATGTAATTCAAACCCTGTCGTCACGTGGCCTTGTGTCTTATAATAAACAATACACTCAACACTTGTGCCGTGCCTGCCAGTTAGGGAAACAAACAAAACTTCCCTTTCAACGATCTACCTCTATTGTCACATCTCCCTTTGACATTATTCACTCAGACCTTTGGACATCTCCTGTCTCTAGCATGAGTGGATATAAATACTATGTCATTTTCTTATATCACTATTCACATTTTTTGTGGGTCTACCCACTTCACAGAAAATCTGATGCACAGTCAAAACTTCTACACTTTCGTGCATTTGTAAAAACTCAATTCAATTATGAAATTAAAGCTTTCCAATGTGATCATGGTGGAGAATTTGACAACAACTCCCTCCATGAATTATGTGCCACTAATGGCATTCAATTTCGTTTCTCATGCCCACGTACATCTCAATAAAAAGGCAAATCCTGAACCAAGATTTTCGTACTATCAATAACGTAGTACGTTCTCTCCTCTTTCAAGCCCGTCTTCCTCCCAAGTATTGGGTCGAAGCACTACTTATTGCCGCTTAGTTACTTAATATCCTCCCCTCTACCTCTATCAATAATGACATCCCTTACACGAAATTATTTAACAAACCAACCTCTTACACCACCTACGGAACACTTTAGATGCCTTTGTGTACCACTTACACCTTTCCACCTGCACAAACTTGCCCCTCACCCCCCCCCGTAACCACACCATCTATCTTTCTCGGGGTACCCTTACAATCATCGTGAATCGATGCCTTGCACCTGAACACCAACAAAAATCATTATTCACTTTATGTTCACATTTGACCGAAACTGTCTATTTCCCTTCGGCTCTATGAAATCTAACCTCAACACCCCTCATAACAAATTCCTTAAATGAGAATACTCTGACACCTCCCCCCAATTGCACTTCGCCTTCTTACTTGTTAGGAATACAAAATTCCTAAGAAAGTGTCGGTCGCTTCCATAGATAACTGTTGTTAGCTCGTTAGATAATTTTTGGAAACTTACATAGTTAGTTAGCTAAAGGACCATGGATAAACCCATGCAAGCCATGCCACTCATACATTTTAAGTATAATAAACACCTCTCCATAGCCTTGGAGATGTGTTGGATTTGTTTTAAATTTTCCACACATCAATTATATGTTTACTTTCTCTCTCTAAGTGTTCAATCCCAACCCTCTCTCTCTCTCACTAAAATAACCTCTTTCCATCTCTTCAAGTATGTTATAAGATTAGTCTTTCAATTGGTATCAAAAGTCATGGAGTGGTGTGTTTAGATATTGTGTTTGTTTTGGTTCGTGTGTTTTTCTTCAAAAAAGTGCTCGTTTATTATTATTTTTTTCTTTGTTTTTTAAGCTTAAAATCCACACTAAAGGATCATCTACATAGGTAGCGTTGATCTAGTATCCTTGGATATAGGTGTGTGTGCTTAGATTTCATAAAAAATCCTCTTATTTTGTGTCTTTTTTGGTTCATTTATCTTATAAAGGTCAAAATCTTGATGTTTAAATTTTTCGGCTTAAAAAACCTTAAAAGTTTTCATTTTTCTTGTCCCTATAGGCTTAGTAACTCTTTTGGTACAAAAATTTTTCAGAAAACAATCGTCAAAAACGTGTCTTTTTGAGTTTTGAAAAAGTCGGTTTCGTGAAATAACCGATCTAGTTATTTTTGTAGTACCGATCTAGTTAACTGTAGTGATAACCGATCTAGTTTGTTACAGTGTGAACCGATCTAGTTTATCGACAGTGTGAACCGATCTAGTTTATCGACAGTGTAAACCGATCTAGTTTGTTACAGTGTGAACCGATCTAGTTTATCGACAGTGTGAACCGATCTAGTTTATCGACAGTGTGAACCGATCTAGTTTGTTACAGTGTGAACCGAACTAGCTTATTCCAGTGTGAACCGAACTAGTTTATTCCAGTGTGAACCGAACTAGTTATTTCCAGTGTGAACCGAACTAGTCAAGTTTAATCGAAATCGAACAACTCAAATTTCTAAATTATACGGTTTATCTCTTTGACTTGTAAAATCACATGAAACATTAACATGTTTTCCTGGTTTTGTCAAGAATTGTAAAATCCCGAGTAGTTTCAAGAATTAAAACTCTTAAAAGACAACTTAATCAAGCACAATTTCTTTCTACCACCGTTCGACCCAACAATAATCTTTTAACATTTAAATTTCTCAATGACGACTCTTGCCGACGAAAGGCAATTCTTCGGATGCTGGACAATCGTTACCATGTGAAAAAGATTATGTATGATTCTGGAAAAGCATAATGGAGCTATACATGTTGAAATAGGACAACATGGACGAATGATTCTTGAATCCGTTGAAAATGGTCCACTCATTTGGCCTTCAATTGAGGAAAATGGAGTGACTAGAACAAAGAAATATTCTGAGTTACCTGCTACGGAATCAATTCAAGCTGATTATGATATCAAGGCAACAAATATCATTCTCCAAGGACTACCACTTGAGGTTTATGCATTGGTTAGCAATCATAAAGTCTCCAAGGAACTTTGGGAAAGAATTTAACTTCTCATGCAAGGAACTTCATTGACGAAACAGGAAAGGGAGTGTAAGCTTTATGATGAATTTGATAAGTTTTCTTATAAGAAGGAGGAAACACTACGTGAATTCTACTTGATATTTTCACTGCTACTCAATGACATGGACATATACAACATGAAACTGTAACAATTTCAAGTGAACACAAAGTTTTTGAATACTCTTCCTCCTAAGTGGAGCAAATTTGTGACTGATGTCAAACTGGTTCAGGATTTGCACACAACTAACATTGATCAGCTTTATGCTTACTTGTAAGACATGAATTTCATGCAAATGAGGTTCGGTTAATGCATGAACGCAACTCAGATCCGCTTGCTTTGGTTGCAACCCATCAGATGACCCAGTCTCCTTATCAAACTCATTAAAACTCATACCAAAACACTCATTGTCAACCACAAGTTTCACCATATCTGTCTCCACAGTATGGATCACCCTATCATCTCAACAATTACATCAACATCAATCATCAACACCTCTTCCAACAACTTATTCTATTCCAAAATGTTATCAATCATCAGTTCACCACAACGTTTTATTCTTCTCTCATTCATCCATCCCTCAAATTGGAATATGTTCCCTCAGTTAATCAACAACCTGAATTTTCCCAACCAGACTCGGGTCTAATTGTTCCAGTGTTCCAGAAAGGTGATGATCCCATTGATGCCATCAATCACATGATGTCTTTCTTGACTGCTGTTGTCACTTCCCGCTAATCCCACTACACTAACCACAGCTGAGAAATTCATCAAACCCTAGGAAACAACTACCATTAAATAATGGAAAGTAACCTTCAACCAATTCAGGGGGACAAACTTCTTTAGTTTGCGGGTACTTCAAAGGGACATACACTCCATGAGCAAGTGGACAGGCAATTCTGGGAAACAAGGGGACTGTGTTATTTGTTACAACTGCAAAGGACTGTTATAATTAATATTGTGAGTATTGAGAGAAATTGGTAAGAATAAAGAAACAAAAAGAGAGATGTGTGAAACAAAAATAGAAAGAGTGACTTTGTGAGTTAAAAGAATTGAGAGAATTGGTAAGAATGAAAAACAGAAAGAGAGATGTGTGACATTAAAACTGACCGAGTGATTCAGTAAGAAAAAGAATTGAGAGATATAGTGAGAATAAAAACAGAAAGAGAGATGTGTGACATAAAAACAGACAGAGTGATTCAGTAAGAAAAAGAATTAAGAGATATAGTGAGAACAAAAACAGAAAGAGTCACAGATAGAGTTAATTGGTGAGAAAAAGAATTGAGAGATATAGTGAGAATAAAAACAGAAAGAGAGCTTGTGAGAATCAAAATTGATGATGGAAATGTTTTTTAGAACAAAATTAGAGTTAATGCTTGTTAGATATTAGAAAAAGACTCGGTCACCCCGTGTATTTTACCGTTTATTGTTGCTTGTAGTTAAGTAGTTAATGAATAATGTTCGATAATGGGTCGGGTAGTAAACCCCACATGTTAGCCCTTTACCAAGGCCTTAGGCCAGTTACTATTGTATGTATAAAAGCCTCTTCCATGCCATGGAAGAGGTGGTTAGTCATTTCATTTATACAAGTTTATTTTCTTACTCTAGAAAGTTCTACCTTACTTTCTCTCTCTAGAACTTGGCTAATCCTCTAGTAATTCGATTGTGTTATGATTTCCAATATCCTACAATTGGTATCAGAGCACATGAGATGATTAGCTAGATTGTGTGTGCGTTTTCTTGGTTAGTTTAGATCAAAAGTTTGGTTTTTGAAGGTTTATAGTCTTATTCTTGGTTTTCTTTGATCTCAACATTTGTGATGTTAAAGTTCATGTTTTTATAGTTGCTATAGCCTTCTAGTACCAAGTTGTGCAAAAGAAACCAGGAAAAAACGTTCAAAAGGGTGATTTTTAGGTGTTTTTAGGTGAAACCCCAATTTTTTCATTCTAGCGAGTTAGGCTATTGTTCGTTGATCTTCCTAGCGAGTTAGATCACTGTACTGGTGAGTTGTCGGAATCGTACACTGTGTCAGAAAGTACTATGTCAGCGAGTTATCGTTTTGTGCAGGTAGCGAGTTACAGGTAGTGAGTTACAGGTAGCGAGTTACAGGTAGCAAGTTACAGGTAGCGAGTTAGATACTGGCGAGTTATAGGTTTCTGAATTTCTTTTTCTAGAGACTTGTAAAATAGGAACTCTGTCAATTTCATTTCTTGCCAGCGAGTTGTCTACTCTCTTCCAGCGAGTTAAGCATAGCGAGTTACAGGTTTTTTAAAGATCTTTTTCTAGCGACTTGTGAACAGGAACTCTGTTAATTTAATTTCTTGCCAGCGAGTTATCTACTCTCTTCCAGCGAGTTACCTCCAGCGAGTTATTGACTTTTTGGATTTTTGAACTAAATTCTTCAACGTGTAATCCTAACAAACCTTTACAACAATTCACCATTTCACACAATCAATCACCACTTTTAACATACAATCACTAATCATTGTTCGATCAACTTAATCATTTCACAATCAATTAAGATGGCTAATCTTTCGGAAGACATCCAATGTGCCGGTTCAGATACCCGACCACCTATGCTTGATAGGACTGACTTTGCATCATGGCAACAACGTATTCGACTGTATTGTCGGGGTAAAGAGAATGGTGTGAACATTTTGAAGTCAATTGATGAAGGACCATTTCAGATGGGGACATTTCGGGAAACACTAACTGAAGGGACTGAAGGTGCCCCACATCTAGGTCCAGAACGACCACGAGTCTATTCTGACTTGTCACCTGAAGATAAGGAAAGGTACAATGCTGACATTCGGGCAACGAACATCCTACTTCAAGGGCTGCCAAAAGATATCTACTCTCTTATCAATCATTACACCGATGCAAAGGACATATGGGACAATGTGAAGATGCTCCTGGAAGGTTCAGAATTAACAAAAGAGGACCGTGAATCACAACTGTATGATGACTTTGAACACTTCCGTCAGAACAAGGGAGAAACCATTCACGACTACTATGTCCGGTTTGCCAAACTCATCAATGACATGCGGAACATCAAGATGACCATGTCCAGAATGCAGTTGAACTCCAAGTTTGTGAACAACATGTTGCCTGAATGGGGTAGATTTGTAACAGCAGTGAAACTGAACAGAGGATTGAGGGACTCCAACTATGATCAGTTGTATGCTTATCTGAAGCAACACGAGGCACATGCCAATGAGAACAAAATGATGCTGGATCGATTCACTCAACACACTGTGGATCCACTTGCTTTGATGTCAAATGTCTCACACCAGCAGCACTATTCACAATCATCTACAACTCCACCATCCACATATGTTCCACCACACTTTGCTGACAACACTCAACTTGATTCGGGACTCTCTCCAACAGACAACTTAATTGAGAATTTAACCAACACACTTGCCCTACTCACCCAATCATACAAAACATACCTACCTCAAACAAACAATCAACTCAGAACTTCATCAAATACAAGGAACCAAGCTACAGTTCATGACGGGAGAGTTGTGGTTCAGAATGTTCAGGGTCGACAGAATAGAGGTCAGGGGAACAATGCACGGGGTGGAGGTGCAGCTGGTTATGGGGGAGCACAGAACAGAGTTGGGAATGCTAATCCAGGTCAAGCAAGGCAGATTAAGTGCTACAACTGCAACGGTATAGGCCACATAGCAAGGAACTGCACTCAACCCAAGCGTCCACAGAACTCCGAATACTTCAAAGACAAGATGTTACCGATGCAAGCTCATGAGAATGGGGTGGCATTAGATGAAGAGCAGTTGTTATTTATTGCAGGTGGACAAGACCATGATGTTGATGAAGATGTGGATGAGCAACTAGTTCAGGACTTAGCACTCACTGTGGATAACGTGTTTCAAGCTGATGACTATGATGCTTTTGATTCTGATGTTGATGAGGCTCTTACTACACAGACTATGTTCATGGCAAATCTATCATCCGCAGATCCTGTTTATGATGAAGCCGGTCCGTCTTATGATTCGGACATTCTATCTGAGGTACACGATCATGATCACTATCGAGACGTCGTATGTGAACATCATGACGTACACGAGATGCATGACGATGTACAACCAAACTACGTTGTTGACTCACATGCTGATTATACGAGTGATAGTAATATGATTCCGTATGATTAGCATGTAAAGGACAACGCAGTGCCAGTTGTACAAAGTAATGTATCTTCTATACCAAATGATGCATACATGATGATATTAAATGACTTGCAAGAACAGCCTGCCTAATATGTCTTTGTATCAAGACAGAACCATGTAGTTGATAAATAATTGACTGTTGAACTTGCAACATATAAGGAACAAGTTAAACTGTATGAAAGACGGGCCAAGTTTGAATTAACAGAAAGAGAACAAAAGATTGATGAACAATTAAGAATAGTTATCACTGACCGTAATATTAAGGAAAGAACAGAAAATTTTGAAAAGGGGAAACAACATCTAACCAGCTAAAAATCTCCCAGTCTATCCATATCTCTTTCTGTTAAACAAATGCAACTAACCTCTTACCATCACATAACAAGTTATGGTAGAAGAAGTTTACGCTTTGGGAAAAAAAAAAGGATTCTTAAACGAAAGAAAACAAATACCTTGAAGAATGTTTTGCGGACATGAAAGCTTTGAAAGAAAAGGTCGGAGGTAAATTTTACAAACTAAGTACTAGTCTCTTTAAACAGTTCACATGTTGTGTAAACCAAAGCCCTATTATGATGAACAGAATAAGGTAGCTATTAGCTACAAGAACCCCTTATGCCTCACACGTGCAAAGCAAGTTCAGCCTGCTCTACATAATGGTCATGAAATTATCAAAACCAATCATGTCCCAGCCATAGTGCACAACTCAGAGGATACCCTAAAGATAGCTAAATCACTAGCGGAAGAACAATGATGTAAAATTGAAAGACCCAAGTATGTTGTGGAAAAAGAAAGTTAATATTGCACCACATGATTACTCGAAAGACAATTATTTAGCGACTTTCACACCACAGAAACAATTGACCCCCGAGCAGATATTTTGGTCCAAGGATCTCATCAAGATGAAATCAGAAGCTCTCAATGGCATGTTACCAACTAGCTTCACGACCATTCATAAGCATGACCGTGTATCCTCCAAAACACATGCATTGCTCTGTCCTAGGGTGCTTCCACAAAAAAGTCAAGTTAAATTAATATTTTTGCACTTTATACATCTTTTTTCGGTATTTGAAAAAAATCCTGTATAAACAGGGGAATTACACCAACGGGGCTCACTGAAGGGGAAAGGGGTTTTGAACAAACCAAGGAATGTTATCTCACCGAGGTCATTCCATTTTTCAAAACACTTAAAGACCATTTTAAGGGTATCTAAAAGGCTTTAACTAAATAAATTAAAGAAATGAAAGACATTTTTGAAGAGTTGGAAGCTGAGGTTGACCAAAATATTGTAAATAGGAAGCATGATGAGATTGAGCGGAAAAATCTTCTTATTGCAAATAATAATTTGATTGATGATTGCTTGTCCAATGAAGTGTTTTATATTGCAACAAATTCAGAGCTTACTGTGTCTAGATTCACTGAAATGCATGATGCCCACACTATTGTTCAGGCACGTTGTCTAGAACTTGAAGCAGAGCTTTCTAAATTACTTGATAAGGTTCAAAAGGATGATCATACTGAACTAGTAAAATGTTTTTCCAATCTTGAAGTAAATCACTTAAATCTGCAGCTAAAATATCAAAACCTTAAAGAAAAATTTAGAAACAACACATCTCTACCCACTCGGGATGCTCCTGATTTTGACTCAGTCTTTGTAATCGAAAAAATGAAAGCTTCTATTCAAGGAAAAGACAACGCCATCAAAAAATTAAGAATGCAAATCTCTCAATTGAAAGAGACCCGTAGTGACGCAGACCATACTCTTGATTTCAAGGCCTTAGATTTTCAAATCACTCAATTAACTGAAAAAGTCACTGTTCTTCAAGAACAAAATGAGTTATTTAGGGCAGAGAATGAAAAGGTTAAGCAGCATTACAAGGAATTATACGATTCTATTAAGATCACGCGTGCTAAGCATATAGAACAGACAACTGCCCTGTTAACTGAAAATGAGAATCTAAAAGCCTAAATACATGAAAATCTAAAATGCATCACTATGGATTTTGTAAAACCAAAAGTTCTTACACATGGTATGTATGCTATAGATGTTGAACCAATTCCCCCCTCGTAACAGGAACAATAGGGAAGTTCATCTAGATTATCTCAAACATCTTAAGGAAAGTGTCGAAACCCTTCGCGAGATAGTAGAGGAAGTTAAAGTTGACAGGCTATTAGATAGATCACTTGCATCTTCTTGCCTTTACACTAAACACTCTCAGGAACTGTTAGAATATGTGATTGGCACTTGTCCGAAAGACTTCAATAAACGAGATGAAAAGCATGTTCCTGCCCCTTTAACTAGAAAAAAGCAAGTTACTTTTACGGACCAATGTGAAACGTCAAATAATAACACACACAAACATGTAGAGCAAGTGAACATTCAGTATACTAATGTCCATGTGCCTCCTTCTATAAGAGTAAACAGTTGCACTGATGCTAGCAGATCACAGCCTAGGAGCAATACCAAGAAAAATAGGATCTCACCGGCTAAAAGTGTCAACAAGAAGAAAGTAGAATAACACCATAGGACCAATAAGTCTATCTTGAAAACCACGAATCATGTTATTCTAGTATTAGCTCTAAGCTTACTATAATTAATTTGAATTCTCATTCTGTTTGCCAAACATGTAACAAATGCTTAATTTCTAAAAATCATGATGTGTGTGTGGTTAATTATTTGCACTCTGTGAATGCATCCCCCTCTGTTAAAAATGTTTTACGCAAAGTTAAGCAAGTTTGGAAACCTAATCAAGTTAAGCAAATGTGTAAAGTAACAGGAAAAATGCTTACTAGTGTTGGTTATCAATGGAGGCCTACAGGAAGAATATTCACTTTAGGACCCGCTAAGCAAACTGAAAATGTTAGTACTAGTAAATCTATGATGACTAAGAAATTAAGTCACTCAACTCAGAAACCACTAACTAGATACCAACGCAGAAACCAACAGTACCAGGCAGTTCCCATTAGCCTTCCCGCTTCACCTGAGAATCAGGTCATGGCTGCCTCTATGCAATCTGCTTTTGCTTATGCTAACCAATAGGAACCCAACCAAAATTGGGGATCCAACTTTCCAAACTCTCCATCTTTGTCTGTTTTCAAATGCAGGTCGTACAGATTGTCTTTTGGTATTTGGACTCAGGCTGTTCAAAACATATGACGGGGGATCACTCACGGCTTAGGAATTTCGTGAAAAAGTTCATCAGGACAGTTAGATTCAGGAATGACCACTTTGGTGCTATCATGGGTTATGGAGATTATGTGATTGGTGACAGTGTGATCTCTAGGGTATACTATGTGGAAGGACTGGGACACAATCCATTTTCTGTCGGACAATTTTATGATTCTGATCTGGAAGTTGCATTTAGGAAGCATTCTTGTTATGTTCGAGATACGGATGGTGTTGAATTAATTAAAGGTTCTCGTAGTTCTAATTTGTACACTATCTCGGGTTGAGACATGATGAACAGTCCTCCCAATCTGTTTGTTGTCCAAAGCCTCCAAAGAACAAATCATGGTTATGGCCATCATGTTTTTTAACCACTTGAACTTCGGTACTTCAATGACCTTGTAGAAAGAAGGATTTAGTAACGAGGATTACCTAGATTGAAGTTTTGGAGAAAGATCATCTCTGCCTCGAGTGTCAACTAGGGAAAGAGCAATAACATACCCACTCACCCAAAACTAAAAACACCAAGCTTGAAGGTATTAATACTCTTCATTGGTTTTATGTTGGATCGATACTGAGTGCTAAACAATTAATGGGAAGAAATTACATCTTAGTCATTGTTGAGGATTATTCAAGGTTTAACTTGGGTCAAGTTTTTTGAGATCGAAAGATGATAACCCCAGAGAGGTTGTTTATCATTATTTCTAAAGCAAATACAAGTCGGTCTCAACAAAACTGTTAGATTCAATCCAGTTTCCAGATAATGGCAAGAATTTGTCAAATAAAGATTCTGAATGAGTATCTATGAAAACATTAGTGTCGGCATTTTTCACCAAAAAAACAGTCCCGAGGACTCCACAGCAGAACGGCGTTGTCAAAAGATAGAACCATACTCTTATGGAGGCTGCTAGGACAATGTTGATATTTTCCAAGGCTTAGATGTTTCTATGGGCAGAAGCTGTTACTATTGCTTGTTACACCCAAAACCGATCCCTCATTCACACTCGTCGTAACAAAACCCATATGAGCTGGTGCATGATAAGAAACCTGATCTTACCTTTTTCCGAGTCTTTGGTGCTCTTTGTTACCCTACTAATGACAGCGAGGATCTTGGAAAATTACAACAACGCTATATTAATTTTCATAGGTACATGCACCAAGCAAGAAGGGTTATAGAATCTACAACAAAAGAACCCGATGAATCATGGAAACTATTCACGTTCAATTCAATGAGCTGTCTGAGCCAATGGCTCCTGTGCAACTCAGTACAGGACCAGCACCTACGTTTCTGACGCCTGGACAGATAAGTTCAGGGCTCATACCCAATCCGATTCCTTCTGCACCTTATGTACCCCCTATAAATAAAGAACTGGAGATGTTATTCCAACCAATGTTCGATGAATACTTAGAACCTCCTCGTGTTGACAGACTGGTTTCCCTGCTCTAGTAGTTCCAGTCTCAATCAATTCAGCCGGTACACCTTCATCTACTACCATTGATCAAGATTCACCTTCTCCAAGTCATTCAGCGTCATCTTCGGCATTACAATCTCTAAGTTTACAACAAGGCTTTGCAGCTGGATATACAATTATAGAAGACACTCCTCTTGCTCCTGTTGACAATGATCCCTTCGTTAACATGTTTGCTCTGGAACCTAGTTCTGAAGCATCATCATCCGAGGATGTTAGTTCAGCAGAATCAACTCATGTCACTCAAACACATCATCATCTCGGGAAATGGAGCAAGGATCACCCACTTGATAATGTCATTGGCAATCCCTCTCGACCAGTATCCATCAAAAACAACTTGCAACCGATGCCTTGTGGTGTTTGTATAACTCTGTACTGTCAAAAGTTAAACCAAAGAACTTTAAACTATGCAATAAATGAAGTTTGTTGGTTCAAGCCATGCAGATGTGGGAGTTATGAATTTGTTTGATCAACTATTAAGTATGGGAATTAGTTACCTCAACCAGACTATGTTCATGATTTTGCTCTCAAGTGGATTTAACAAAAGTTTAAGCTTGATAAGTACGTGTTTGTTCTGAAAACAAGGCCAAGGTTCGGAAAACTACACTATCCCAATGGCAAGGTATCGACAAGAGGAGGGAATTGATTTCGAGGAATCTTTTGCACCGGTTGCACGCATCGAGGCTATAAGAATCTTCATCGCCAATGCCTCCTGTAAAAACATGATCATCTATCAAATAGATGTCAAGACAGCATTCCTTAATGGCGAGTTGAAGGAAGAAGTCTATGTTAGTCAACCAGAGGGTTTCGTTGATCTATATCATCCGACACATGTTTATCGTCTGAAAAAGGCTTTGTATGGTTTAAAGCAGGCTCCTCGGGCATGGTATGACACCTTGTCATGGTTTCTTCTAGACAACAGGTTTTCCAAGGGTGTAGTTGACCCAACATTATTCACTAGGAAAACAGGCAAACATAGTCTTCTTGTTTAAATATATGTAGACAATATCATATTTTCCTCGACCGACCCTAAAGCATGTGACATATTTTCTAATGAGATGAGTTCTAAATTCCAAATGTCAATGATAGAACAAATATCTTTTTTCCTAGGATTACAAAATTCTTAAAATCCCGAAGGCCATTTTTATTGATCAATCAAATGTACTCCTAGAAATCTTATAGAATTTGGGATGGATTGTTGGTAACCATGGATGATACACCCATGGTGGATCGACTAAAACTGGTTGAGGACCCCTTTGGGGAAATTTTATTGACCATACTCGATTTTCGCTAAAGTATGGTCGGCTCCCTAAGTTTGTACCTCACTGCCTCAGCAGACCCCGACCTTGTATTCGCTATATGCATGTGTGCTCGATATCAGGCATCGCCTATCAAAAAGCACCTTGAAGCACTTAAATGGGTCTTTCAGTATCTCAGAGGAACCATTAATTGGGGACTTTGGTATCCGAAAGACACCGCTATGGCACTAACGGCCTATGCAGATGCGGACCAGGCAGGTTGTCAAGACACACACGAAGAAGTACGCCAGGAAGTGCTCAGTTCCTTGGGGATAAATTAGTCAGCTGGTCATCAAAGAAACAGAATAGCACTGCGATTTCAACCACAGAGGCTGAATACATTGTGTAACCTTTGCCCTTTTTGTGTTCTGAATATTCCATTTATAGTCCTTTGACTATTTGACTTTGGTCAGTTTATTCAGATTTGTACCATGTTAACGGTGGTGATTTTTATGAGATATGTGATGATTTGAGGTTTATTGTGATTAATAATCCATTTTGGAATGTATTTATTGTTGTTATGGTGTATTCCGGGTGTTTGTCCTGAAATTTGGAATGCGAAAATGCGAGTCTGACACGTCGTTAGAGAAATGCTGAAAAACGAGTCCGACACATCCGTTAATGTCCATATGAGTTTTGAAAGGGTTTAAAGTGAAAATATGTCGTGTAAATACTCTAGGTTAATGGAAAAGTATTTTTAAAGTGAATAAAAATGCTAATTAACTTTTAGAGTAAATTTTACGGTTGACTTTTACGAGTATTTAAGTGATTCCGACATAAAAAGAAACACCCGACACCACCTAGGATGCCATATCCGGTCAAGGTAGTCAAGAGGGGCATGGAGGCTTAAATTTAGCTAATGTGTCTTATGGTGTACAATTATATTCCTTCCACTAGCTCTCATTATCCATTCATTATCAAAAAAATAAAACACACAATTAAGTGTGTGTGCTTGTGTTCGTCCGCCCTCACCAACAATAACCACCATAAATTTTCCAACTTTGATCGAGAACGTGATATTCCGGGTAGATACGAGTATTTGGGTATTTATTTAAACAATGTTTGGGTTGTCCGGTTCGTGTCGAAAAATACTAATTTGAAGATTTTCTTGTAAGTTTTCAAATTTAAATTTCATTTGTCCTTTTGGGTTTATGTTGATGCATAGATTTTAGTTATACAAGTTGATTGTTGTGAAAATCGATTTTTGGAAGCGAAATAAATAAAAAGGTGGTGTTTGGTTCGTGTAAGTTAAAAAGGAAAAAGAGGGTTTTTGTAGTTTTGATGTTGTGGTCGTGATGGTTGAATAATATATGTTGCTAGATAGCTTATTTTGAATAATAGCTTGTATGGCTTATTTGTGGGCTTATTTTTAAGCATTTTGTGGCTTATTTTGGGCTTATAGGCCACATCTTTCATCAAGATCACTAGGAAAGTGAATTTTGATTATTTTACGTTATGGCGTATGTTTGTAGACTATTTTTGAGGCTTATGGTATTTTTTTTTTTTTTTTTTTTTTTTTTTTTATTTTTTTTTTTTTTTTTTTTTTTTTATGACGTATGTTCATGGACTATTTTTAAGGCTTTTGGTAGTAACCAAATGCGATACGTAGCTTATTAGTTTATCTTAAAGCTTAATATACGTATTTTAGAGCTTATTGGCTCGCGGCCCAATAAGCCCATTTAAGCTGCAGCTTAATGGAGGGGCTTATTGTGGTCTGGATTATTTTCTACATATTAGTATTGAGCTTATATATGTTGTTGGGCCTTGGTTTTGGGCTTGGATCGTATTTTGGACTATTAAATACTATAATGGACCCTTATTGGGCCTTAAAGCCCAATAAGTGATATTTGGTCATTTTTGAAGTTTTAGTGGACATTTTTGAAGCCGAAATATATTTTACGAAAGTGAAATGGTTAGGAACCCAAAGAACAAGGATAAAAGAGTTAGATTCACTGAGCCTGTCACATCCTCAAGAAACACAAACACAAAAATAGCTTCTTCATCAAACCTAGTTTCTAACAAACCTATGTTGTCTTCTACAGGAATAACACCATCCACTAGTGCTAGCAGATCACAACCTTCAGGAAATACAAAGAAAGATAAGATTCAGCAAACACCAAGTAGTACTCAGAAGAATAAAGTAGAAGCCCACTCTAGGATAGTTCAATGTAGTTTGAAAAATAAGAATTATAGTGTGGAACCTAACAGAACTGCAAATGTGCAGCATTCCAAGCTTAATGCAAATTCTAAACTTCTATGTGTTAAGTGTAATGGTTGCATGCTTTCTGATAATCATGATCTGCGTGTGCTTGATTTTATCAATAATGTGAATGCTCGTGCTAAATCTAAATCTGTTAAGAAAAGTTCAAAGAGAAAAGTTTAGAAACCAACAGGAAAGGTGTTCACAAATATTGGATACACTTGGAGACCTACTAGTTGGACCTTCACTATAGTAGGAAATGCATGCCCTTTAAATAAGATTACCACAACTGATGAAGTGCCCCTTAGGAAACCAACTGCTCTAGAAACTAATACACCTAAGCCTGTAGTAACATTAGTTTACTCAAGAAAACCTAGGAAATCTAAAACTCATGTTTCCGTTAGCAAACCTAAGATTATTAAATCTATATTTGCTAACAATAAGGAACCCAGTAAATCTTAGGGATCCATAGTTTATGATGTTCCATCTTCCTCTCTTGATGAATGTAGGTCATCCAAATTGTTCTTTGGTATTTGGACTCCGGCTGCTCCAAGCATATGACTGGAGATCGTTCTCATCTCACCAATTTCGTCAATAAATTTTTGGGTACAGTTAAATTTAAGAATGATCACGTGGCAAAGATATTGGGATATGGTGATTATCAGATTGGGAATGTTACGATCTTAAGGGTTTACTACGTGGAAGGACTTGGACATAACTTATTCTCTGTTGGGCAATTCTATGATTCGAACCTTGAAGTTGCTTTTCGTCAACACACCTGTTTTCATATCCGTAATCTAGAAGGAGTTGATGTAATGCTGGATCTCGAGGCAACACCTGTATACACTGTCACTTGGATATAGATGGCGTCCTCTCTTAATATCTCTTTGTCAAACAGGCCCTTACAGACTAAGCCCTACTAATGGCACCAATGTCTATCTCATGTAGAATACTTGTGGTTGCACATCAACCATTTATCCCTAGACACGGTCTTGTTGAGTCACCCTAAGCTAAAATTTGAAAAGGACCATCTGTGTTCTGCGTGTGCATTGGGCAAAAGCAAGAAGAAATCCCATAAACCTAAATATGAAGACACCAACCAAGAAAAACTTTATCTTCTGCACATGGATCTTTGTGGCCCAATGCGTGTCGCAAGTGTTAATGGAAAGAAGTATATCCTTGTCATTGTCGATGATTACTCTCGATTTATATGGGTAAAGTGCTTATGATCAAAAGATGAAGCTCTAGATTTCATAGTCAAGTTTCACAAGATGATCCCATAGTGCGCTTTAAAGGCACCTGTTCGTCAAATCAGTAAACATATAATGAACGAGAGTATTGTTAAACAAACTTTCAGAAATAGTATGAGAAAGGTTGGCATCTCTCATGAAACAAAATCTGTTGCGCACGCTCCCATAGCAACAATGGAGTCGTTGAAAGACATTAATCGTAAAAGCTACTTGAAGCTGTGGCCCGCACACTGTTTGATTTACCGCAAAAGCTTCGTTATTCTTATGGCAGAAGCATGCCCACCCTAACAGCATGTTAACAAGCGCCAAAATCGTTCCATTATAAGTCTTCATCATGGCAATACACCATATGAGCTTTTACATGACGAACTTCTTGACTTATCATTTCTACATGTATTTGGTGCACTTTGTTATCCGACAAAGGATAGCGAGAACTTGTGTAAGTTACAACCGAAAGTTGATATTGGTATTTTCATTGGTTACGCACCCACAAAGAAAGCATTTCAAATTTACAACTGACTTACCAGACGAATTATTGAGACAATTCATGTAGATTTTGATGAGCTGACATCAATGGCTTTTGAACACAGCAGTTTAGAACTCGCACTTCATGAAATGACTCCTGCAACAATCAGTTCAGGACTCGTTCCAAACTCTCCTCCTTCAACATCGTTTAACCACCTTCAAGAACTGATTTGGATCTTTTGTTTCAACCACTGTTTGATGAATTATTCACCCAGCCCCTGAAGTCATTGCTCCAATTGCTGAAGTAGTAGCTCCAGAACCCGCTGCATCAACCAATTCACCTTCCTCAACAACTGTTGACCAAGATGCACCATCGGCTAGTAACTCACAAACTTCACCTAAAACACAATCACCAATCATTTCTATCGATGTTAAAAAAGAGAATCACGAGTTAGATGTTGCACACATGAATAATGATCCATTCTTTGGCATTCCAATTCCAGAAAATGATTCTGAAACATCTTCTTCTTTGGATGTTATTCCCACCATTGTTCACACTGCTGCTCCTAACTCAGAACATGTTACCAAATGGACCAAGGATCATCATTTAGACAACATCATTGGTGAACTCAAAAGACCTGTTTCTACAAGACTCCAACTCCATGAACAAGCCTTATTTTGTTACTACGATGCTTTCCTCACATCAGTTAAACCAAAGACTTATAAAGATGCATTAACTCAATCATGTTGGATTGAAGCAATGCAAGAGGAGCTAAATGAATTTGAATGTCTTGAAGTCTGGGAACTCGTTCCTCGTCCAGATAAAGTGATGGTCATTACTTTAAAATGGATCTACAAGGTGAAACTTAATGAATTAGGCAGAATTCTGAAAAACAAGGCTCGATTGATTGCTTGTGGTTACCGTCAAGAAGAGGGAATTGATTTTGAGGAATCCTTTGCTCATGTGGAAAGACTTGATGCTATTCAATTTTTTCTCACATTTGCTGCTCACATGAAAATGATCGTCTACCAAATGGATGTTAAGACGACATTCCTGAACAACATTCTGTGGGAAGAAGTTTATGTTAGCCAACTGAACAGGTTTATGGATAAAGACAATCTGAATCATGTGTACAAGCTTAAGAAGGCTCTCTTTGGGTTAAAACAAGCTCCTCGCGCGTGGTACGATCTTTTGTCAAAGTTTCTACTCTCTCAGGAATTCTCTAAAGGAACCGTGGATCCCACATTGTTCATCAGAAGACAAGGCAAAGATATTCTCCTGGTACAAATCTATGTTGATGATATAATCTTTGCGTCTACTACACCTAAACTATGTGACCAATTTTCAAAAATAATGTGTTTAAAGTTTAAGATGTCGATGATGGGCAAAATATCATTTTTCTAGGACTACAGATTTCACAAAGTCCCAGAGGCATCTTTTTAAACCAGTCTAAATATGCTCTAGAATCTTTGAAAAAATATGGTATGGAATCTAGTGACCCTGTGGATACGACACGCATGGTGCGAGAAATCCCAAGACTGGATGAAGATCCACAAGGGAAAGTCGTTGACCCTACACACTATCGTGAAATGGTTGGCACCCTTATGTATCTTACAGCCAGTAGACCAGACCTAACATTTGTTGTATGCATGTGTGCCCGGTATCAGGCAAAGCCTACCGAAAAGCACTTACATGCTGTAAAAAGAATCTTTAAATACCTACGAGGAACCATTAATAGGGGACTCTGGTATCCAAAGGATTCTTCTATTGCTCTAATAGCTTATGCAGACGCTGATCATGCGGGTTGCCAAGATACTAGACAAAGTACATCTGGAAGTATGCAATTATTAGGAGACAGACTTGTTAGCTGGTCATCAAAAAGACAGAAAATCGCTGCAATATCCAGTACGGAAGTTGAATATATAGCCTTGTCTAGCTATTATGCTCAAGTCCTTTGGATGAGATCGTAGCTTACCAACTATGGCTTTGGATTCAATAAAATTCCAATGTATTGTGATAACAAAAGTGCTATTGCCTTATGCTGCAATAATGTTCAACATTCTCGATCAAAACATATTGACATCAGATTCCACTTCATAAAAGAGCAAGTTGAGAATGGAGTTGTAGAGTTTTACTAGGTCAATACTAGTACACTAGCGACATCTTCACTAAAGCCCTTGGCAGAGAAATAATTTGATTTCTTATCAACAAGCTGGGAATGCGAAGTTTTACGCCGAAGACCCTGAAACAATTGGCAGATGAAGCTGAAGAATAGTGGTGTACTATATACAATATCTTGTAATAATATTTATAATATTAAAAAAAAACCAAAAGAAAAAAACAAAAAGAATTTTTCAGATTCAAAAAAAAATCCCTTAAAAAAACAAAATACAAAAATTAAAATCTTAAAAACAAAAGAAAAATTAAAAAATGGTAAAAATAAAAAAAGAGTAATATGGTCATGTCTTCCTAAAATCGATAAACATTTATACGGTCTTAGAAATAGTTTATTTAATAATGAACGAGCTGTAAATGAAGTTCGGCAGAAGTTTATAAACAGTTTTCAAAGCATGCAAAAAATGGCTTTTTATTATCTCAATAGCAACTCAGTAATCATTTTAAAGAGGCAAGTATTTCACAAAGAAAACTTGACCCATAACGGGAAAATTTTCTCGGGCAATGTCTACTTTTATGACCATGCAAATGCTTTGTGGGGAGTTAATTTTACTTTCTGCAAACACAACCCGTGCTTCCTATATACAATAGGAGTAACGTGTCAGTGCATTAATGGTCCTAAATAAAGAAATTTTATTTTTATTGGTAAAAAGTTGTCTTCATAATGAATAAGTGTTTTTAATAATCACAAAAATATTTTCAAAGACAATTCGACCACTCAAACAATGACAACAGCTCTTTAAATAGAAATCGGGTCATTATTTGAGGGGGAGAATGTGTAAACAAATAATCTTTTAAAACGGTCTTTCAAAATAAGTCACGGAATAAACGGATAAATTCTTTGATAATGACAATAACAAATTCAATGGGAGTTAATTTAAAATTAACTACAAGAGCTTTAGATGTCATTTGTTTCAAACTTTAGGGACTTATTTGCACTTTGAGACTTAGTGAATTCAGGCTTTAAACTACACACAATCAATATTGCCAACACCTCATAGTTTGTAAAACTCGTAGGAATGCTTGGAAATACTTTCATAGTTTTAAATGCCTTGAAGTTGATTCTCACGAAATAGATTTAAGCTTATTAATTCTTCAAACACGATCTCAAGTATATGCGCGTACAAGGTTTTCCTGATTCTGAGGTATCGAACCCAGCAAGGGGGAAGGAGTAGATACACTAGAACGCACAACAAGTACACGTGATAGAGTCCATAGCCTTCTTTGATTTTAGGCCATTTCGGGAAGACGAATGTCATAACCGTAGAGAAAATCAGTGTTTTAACTTGTTACTTTCGGGTGCACTATTTCATCCACATGGGGGAAGAGATATCTTGTTATTTTTAGTATGCATCATTTGAGATACTAGGGGAAAGTGTTGTAAGAAGATTTATTCTAAATGTAAGAAGATTGGCTACTAATTCAAGAAATGCTTCCTCAAACGGTTAATCACTAAGCTTATTTTTTAAAGAGAGTAGAATTAGTTGACAAAAGAGGTACACATAGGTTTGATAAGTATGATGATTCCTTAAGATAGTCAGTATTCTGCAGAAAGAAATGAGTACATTTAGGACTTAGTTGACTTAGGTGTTATCATTTCGACTACTTAGAGGGAATAATTGTGACATCCGAGACTTAGTTGACTTTGGTGTTTCAATTTATATCATCACTATCGTGTAAGGAGAAATACAGACATCCGGGACTTAATTGACTTTGGTGTTATGGTTTTGAATTAATTGTGTACTTCAGATATTTAGGTTTTTTTACATTAAGACTGCATGAGGAGGCTTGCAAGAAAGTTTTGAATCTACTCAAGAAAGGATTGCTGATTTAGGAGGAAGCTAAGACAACTTCTTAAGAGAGACTACGGGGAAGACCTACGGCTGCTACAAAGAACCATATGATTCTATCATATGATGTTCTCATCATTCAGGTCAAACCTCGTACATAATAATCTTGTGAATATATAAATGTGTAGTGTAGACTTAAAAATTAGGCATATATAGTGTTTGAGTATGAATTTTTAAGAATTTCTTAGTAAATTCAAAAAAAAATTCAAATTAACATACTCAAACAACATATAATACTCTCATAATTTGAGGGGGAGCATTAAAAATGTTCCTAATACGGCTTGTTAATAATTGGATATTTTTCCCCGAAAGCAGTTATATTTGAATCAATTGATATCCAAAATATCAAGAGATTTAATATTTTTGATAAGGGGAGAAAATGTGATTAAAATATATGGCTAAAGATGTGAATTTTAAGATCTCTAGTGTACGCTATCCCATATATGTGCTAAACTCTTTTGATTAATCGATGCACATATGAAGGGGGAGCAAATGGTTACGTGTTGGCTGAAATGTGGAAGTACCAAAGACCGACCATTTAAATTACTGTATTAGAGTTATAAAGTGGTTAAGTGTAACCTTTGCCCTTTTTGTGTTCTGAATATTTCATTAATAGTCTTTTGACTATTTGACTTTTGTCAGTTTATTTAGATTTTGTACCGTGTTTACAGTGGTGATTTTATAAGATATGCGATGATTTGAGGTTTATTGTGATTAATAATCCTTTTCGGAAGGTATTATTGGTTATATATAATGTTATTCCGGTGGTTTAGAGACACCTGCAATTTTTAAGAAATGCCAAAAAACGAGTCTGACACATCCGTTAATGTCCAAATTAAGTTTTAACTGGGAATAAGTAGAAAAATATGTCATGTGAATACTCTAGGTTAATGGAAAAGTATTTTTAAAGTGAATAAAAATGCTAATTAACTTTGGGGTAAATTTTACGGTTGAGTTTTACGAGCTTTTAAGTGATTTCGACACGAAAAGAAAGACCCGAGACCCCATAGGATGCTATGGCCGGTCATGGTATGGTTAAGGGGACAAGGTGGCTTAATTTTAGCTAATATGTCCCAAGGTGTGTACACTTATATTCCTTTTCACCTCATTTCCACTCATTCTTATCATTTTCAAAAAAATCAAAAACACACACTCTTGTGTGTGTATAACCGGCCGAACTCCACACAAACAAGAAACACATAAATTTTTGAAGATTGATCAAGAAAACATGAAGATATAAATATTGGGGGTTGATTCTAGTGTTTGGTTATTCATTTAAACAACGTTTGGGTTGTCCGGTTCGTGTCGAAATCTACAAATTTGAAGATTTTCTTGTAAGTTTTCAAATTTAAATTTCGTTTGTCCTTTTGGGTTTATTTTGATGCATAGATGTTAGTTGTACAAGTTGATCGTTGTGAAAATCGATTTTTGGAAACGAAACGTATGATTAAAGGGGTGTTTGGTTCGTGAATAGTAAAAAGAGAAAAGAGGGTTTTTGTAGTTTTGATGTCGTGGTCATGATGGTTGAATAATATATGATGCTAAGATACTTATATTTTGATAGTAGCTTGTGTAGCTTATTCAGGCTTATTTTTAAGCTATTTCTTAACTTATTTTGGGCTTATATGCCACGAATGGTTTCCCAAGATCACTAGGAAAGTGATTTTGATTATTTTTGTGTTTATAAGCGTATGTTGTGGAATATTTTTGAGGCTTAAGTAGAAAACCAACAAGCTATATGTTGCTTATTATCTTATTTTAAAGCTTAAATATAATACCGTATTGTAGAGTTTATGGAACTCAGTCACGGTCCAATAAGTCAATTGAGCCGCGGCTTAATGATAGGGTTTTAAAATTTCTAATGGGGTCCATTATTTTTTACAGAAATAAGTAATACTAATATATGTATTTGGACCAAGGTTTTGACTTGATTATATTTTGGATTTAATAAATTGTCCAATGGACCCTTGTTGGGCCTTAAAGCCAATAAGCGATGTTTTTGGTATTTATGAAAACTTTTTGGTCGACTTATGAAAGTGAAAATGGGTTACGAAGTGATATTGAATGATATTTTGAAGGAAAAGTGTTGGTAAGTGTTAAAGATTGAGATTTTTGGAATTTTGTCGAAAAGTGTTGAATTTGTGAAAAATGTGGAAAAATGAGGTTTTAAACCTTGGAAAACGTTGTATAAACGTACGGGTCATGTCGAAATTTCATAAAATATTTATACTTAGAAATTTTCTTAAAAACCATGATTTTGATTTTAAATAATAAAATAATATTTAATTATTTTATTTATTTAATAAATTCACTAAAAGACAAAAAATATAACTTTTCTCGAAACTTCTCTAATGTGTTTAAAAGGAATAAATGTTTCATCTTCAAACGTATAATGATTATTTTGAAGTGTCTAAGGTTTACCAAATGGACTTGTCGAGATATATATATTTATAATTATTAATTATAAATATTTATTTATATTACTTATCTACTTTCTATAAATAGTATAAGTATGTATTATCGAAGAATGAGATTGATATGATTGTGGAGATAAGTTGTCAACCATCACACCACTAAAAACTGTTTTAGGAAATTGTACAACGCGTCTAAACTCTATGCATCAAACGTAAAGATTGTTTTGGAATTAGTATGATTAAATAGTGACATTTAAACTAGACTAGGTCCTATGCAGGCGTCATAGCATTTGCTTGAGTGATTGAGATTGGTAGCAAAAGGACTTGCTGAAGTGAGTTCTCGTACCCCACGTATTTACTTTTTCCATTGGGGGAAAATGATACTCAAATGTGTTTTGAAATGTTTTGAATTGATCTGTACGAAATGTGGTTTTGTTTTTAGGACAAGATATGTGCTTATGACTGCTATGTGAATATTATGCATGATTGTTTGGATCGGATGGGTACGCCTACCCAGTGTTGTGAGATTATTGGATCGGATGGGCGGCCAACCCTATATATGGTGATTATTAGAGCTGGTGGGGGGAGCAAAAGAGATGGGTACAGCCAACCCCAGGTAAGTGTGTGTTCTACTCCTACCCTAATTTTTAGTGCTACCAGCTGGTAGCCATTAGGTTGTAATGACATAAGGATATGTTATTAGGTAATGCCTAGAGTTGTTTGCATATATTCACTGTCATATAGCACTATTGTCCACTGTTGAAGTATTGGCACAGCTTTTGGGTTTAAGGTCAAACCTACGAGCTCACCAACATTATTGTTGACGTTTTCGAGTATCATTTTTAGGTGAAGTGAAAGAGGAATAGTTTGGTGATTGATAGCAGACTTAGAAGTATCCCATGTGGAATATTCTCGTTTGAAGTCTTGCTTGCTTGTTGTTTGATTCTAGCCTTGGAATTTTTTTTTAATTTGATTAAATTTGATTATGTCCCCCTGCGAGGGCATTGTAACATAAGTGTAAAGAGATTGTGTAATTTTTAGTTGCGATGTTGTGACAACACTTAGTTTTGATTAAGTTTGATGGACATTCACAGCACGTTAGAGTATAGCAATGTAGTTTCTCATATTTTATCTTGTGTTATGATTGATCATTATGTTGCATTCCCGAGTTTTCTCCATTGTCGGGGTGTGACAGATTGGTAATCAGAGCCAAGGTTATAGAGAACTAGGTGGTTTGGCCTAGACTATAACTTAAGATCCGTCATCTAGTTGTGTATACGATCTATGTGCGCAGTGTTCAGCTTTTGTGTGCCTTTGTGTGTTCGCGGTTTGGTGCCTTAATTATGTCAGTCATTGAAATGAGTGGGCTCAATATTGAATATGAATGGGAAAGGATGCCAATATATAAGTACGGTGGCCAACGTAATTATAAGCGTATCACAACTCACTCATACTTAGTAATGTTGTTTACACAAATTGATGTTGACACCGTAGGGTGGTATTGCGTGTATATCTGGTGTTATATAGTCAGATATTCTATATATATGTGCGAGTCTTCCCACTTACCTAACGTTTCCCATGTTCTCCCTCGTGTGGATAATGTCGCCAAGGGTGATGACCCGAAGTGTTGGCCGACCTGTTTTCGAATCACGAGAAGGGGGAACGGGTGAACGAGTTGGTTAAGGTGGAAGGGGTAGAGGACCTAGGGAAGGTAATGATGAGCGTGTTGATGATTTGAATAGTCAAGGAAATAACCAGTGTTTGGGAGCTAATAGGTGTGTAAAGGGAGTCAATGTGAATGTAGAGAGAGCCAATGGGGGTGCACCCGACTTCTCAACGATCATTGCCCAACAATTGCAAAACCTCTTACTCGCCATGTTGGCTCAGGTTAGTAACCGAGGAAATGTTGGAAATCAGAATGGTAATGTGATAAATGAGAACGTTCAGGAGAACGTTAGGAATGTGTTAGTGAATGGCAACCGGGTAGATTGTTCATATAAGGAGTTCTTAGCTTGTAACCTTAAGGAATATGATGGTAAGGGAGGTGTTGTAGTTCTTACTCTTTGGATCGAGAAAATAGAGAACGTACAGGATATGAGTGGTTGTAGTAATGACCAAAAAGTGAAATACACTGCTGGTTCATTTGTGGGTAAGGCTTTAACGTGGTGGAACTCTCAGATCCGCACGCTAAGCCGCCGAGAAGTTTGCGCTGTTAGTAATGTCAATGGATTGACTTAAGTTTATGAAGAAACAATAAAACTTTTGTCCTAGTCATGAGATGCAAAAGTTAGAATCTGAGTTGTGGAATCACGCCATGGTCGGGGCTGGCCATGCTGCGTATACTGATAGGTTTCATGAGTTAGCGAGGTTAGTTCCTCATTTGGTAACTCCTGAGAGTAGGATGATTGAGAGGTATCTGTATAGCCTTGCTCCACAAATCCATGAGATGGTGGCAGTAATGGAGCCAAAGACTATACGAAAGGCGATGCAGATTTCCGTGCCACTGACACGATGAGGCTATGAGAATGGATCAATTAAGTAAGGTTAAAAAGGAAATGTAGGGGAACCTAGCAAGGATAGGAATGGAAGGGATGATAATAAGATGACTAGGACTGTGAATGCTTTTGCTACTACTGTGAATCCTGTAGGAAGAGAGAATACGGGTACTTGGCCCAAGTGTACCACCTACAACTCCTACCATGTACCCGGTGGACCTTGTCGCACATGCTTCAACTGTAACCGCCCGGGTCATTTGGCAAGGGATTGTAGAAGTGTGCCAAGAAATGTGAATCCTATCAATGCTAGAAACCTAACTGTTAGGGCATGTTATGAGGGAAGTTGTGGTATATCGACCAAGTCAGTCAGCTTGTCCAAGATTGAATGGGCACTTACGAGGACCGAAGAAAATTTGACCAAAACAAGTGCTAACTAATAATGGGGGTCAGGGTCGTGGAAACCAAGGGAACCAGGCTAGGGGTAGGGCATTCATGTTGGGAGCAGAGGAAGCTCCCAGGATCCAAACATTGTGACGGGTACGTTTACTTTGAACAATCATTTTGCCACTACCTTATTTGACTCTGGTGCCGACTATAGTTTTGTTTCCACACTTTCTTAACCTCCGTAGGCTTATAGCCCAGCAACTAAGGTTTCAAATAGGAGATTGAATAGCTAGACAGACAGCATATTGGAGATGATAAGGGTTATTTAAAGGGTAGCAAACTGAAAATCGAGGTCATGGTCCTTGACATCGATTTGATACCCTTTTGAACATGGGATGTTTTGAAGTTATTATAGTATGGACTGGTTGATCTAATAATAAGGCTGAGATAAATTTGCCAAGGAGAAGGTAGAGAGAGGATACCACTACCGGATGGCAAGGTTCTTAGAGTATTAGGAGAGAGACCGGAAAGAGAAAGCAGTATTTTTATGGGGTTTAAGTAAACAAGGAAGAAGATTGATGTGGTTAGAGATTTTTCCTAAGTATTCCCCGTATGACCTAATTCTGGATAATTCGTCCATTTATGAAATTGGAGTTCTCGGATTGAGTTAAAAATCCCTAGAGCAACGCCGTTAGCAAAGTTCCTTATCAATTGGCACCTCTGAATTAGAGGAGTTTGTCGGACAACTCTAAGGAACTCCAATACAAAGGTTACCTTCGACTAAGTTTCAATCGACCTTGGGGAGCGCCGGTATTGTTCGTTAAGAAAAAGGATGGTTCTTTTAGGATGTGTATTGACTATAGAGAATTGAACAAGTTGACTATTAAGAATCGTTTAACGCCACTTCCTATAATTCTTCCTAGAATTGATGATCTATTTGATCAACTGCAAGGGTCGCAGTTTTTCTCGAAGATAGATCTTAGGTCTGGATACCATCAGCTGAGAGTGCATGAGGATGACATACCAAAGACTGCGTTTAGAACTCGTTATGGACATTTCGAGTTCACTGTAATGCCCTTTGGTCTGACTAATGCACCAGCAATATTTATGGATTTGATGAATAGAGTTTGTAGGCCGTATCTTGATAAGTTTGTGATAGTGTTTATAGACGATATCTTAATCTACTCTAAGACTCAAGAGGAGCATGTAGAACATTTAAGGTTAGTCTTGGAACTGCTCAAAAAGGAGAAACTGTATGCTAAGTTTTCTAAGTGTGAATTCTGGCTAAGAGAAGTGCAGTTTCTTGGGCATGTGATAAATGGTAATGGAATTCATGTGGACCCTAGTAAGATTGAAGCTGTTAAGAATTGGAAAGCCCCTAGAACTCCGACTGAGGTTCGTTCGTTCTTAGGATTGGCTGGGTATTACCGTAGGTTCATTGAGAACTTTTCTAAGATAGCTAAGTCTCTTACTATCTTGACTCAGAAAAGTAAGACTTTTGATTGGGGTGAGGAACAGGAATTGGCATTTCAGACCTTGAAGGATAAGTTATGTAATGCGCCTGTTCTAGCTCTCCCCGATAGACCAGAAGATTTTGTGGTATATTGTGATGCATCCGGGATAGGACTAGGCTGTGTGTTAATGCAAAGAGGTAAGGTGATAGCCTATGCGTCTAGGCAGTTGAAAATTCATGAGGAGAATTATACTACCCACGATTTAGAGTTGGGTGCGGTCGTGTTTGCACTTAAGATCTGGAGACATTATCTGTATGGGACAAAGAGTGTCATCTATACGGATCATAAGAGTCTTCAGCATATCTTTAGTCAGAAAGAGTTGAATATGCGACAGCGTCGCTAGATAGAGTTGTTTAGTGATTATGACTGTGAAATTCGCTACCATCCTGGTAAGGCGAATGTGGTGGTTGATGCCCTAAGTAGGAAAGAAGAGTAAAGCCTAAGAGAGTAAGAGCTATGAATAAGATCCTTCAGTCGAGTATCAAGGATAGGATACTGGCGGCTCAGAAGAAGGTTGTAGATGAATTTGCAGTATTACAGAAAGGTTTAGATGAGATGATAGAATAGAGAAGTGATGGAACTTTGTACTACCTGGATCGAATATGGGTACCTTTGAAGGGTGAGGTGAGAACCCTGATAATGGATGAAGCCCATAAGTCAAAGTACTCTGTACACCTTAGTAAATGTTTGACTTGTTTGAAGGTTAAGACTGAGCATCAAAGGCCATCTGGCTTGCTCCAGCAACCTGAGATTCCCGTATGGAAATGGGAAGGGATAGCTATGGATTTTGTTACTAAGTTACCTAGGACTAGTAGTGGGCTTGACACAATCTGGGTCATTGTAGACCGATTGACTAAGTCTGCTCATTTTCTACCTATGCGTGAGGATTATAACAATCTCGGTCATGTGGAAACGATTGACCCAAGTTTGCTCCTTTTTTACCTATGCGTGAGGATTTATAAGGTAGATATCTTGGCTTGATTGTATTGATAGGAGATGGATTGCTAGACATGGTGTGCCAATCGCGATATATCTGATCGTGATTAGTCGTTTTCATCAAGGTTTTGGCAGTCAATAGATGATGCAATTAGGACTCGTTTAGAATGAGTACAGTTATCACCCTTACACAGATGGTTAGAGTGAGAGTACTATTCAACTTTGGAAGAATGCTTAGAGGTGGGTCTTGGGAATTTAGAGGGGAACGTTGGGATGTTTCATTTTCTTGTTGGTAGAGTTTTCAGTTTATAACAATAGTATCAAGTCTAGAGTGAGATGCTCCGTTTGAGGCATTGTATGGGTGAAGTGTCGATCTCGTAATTATGTGCGCTGGTTGGAGAAGGTCAGTTGATAGGACATGAGTTAGTGCAAGAGACTACTGAGAAGATCTCGCAGATTAAGGATAGACTTAAGGGTGCAGTGATCGTCAAAAACGTTTTTGTTGCTCAGAGGAGGAAGCCTCTAAAGTTTAGTGTAGGTGAATATGTTTTCGCATCAAAGTGTCGCCCTTAGAAAGGTGTGGTACGCTTGGGAAGAAGGAAACTAGCAACCTAGATTTGTTGGGACCTTTTGGGATTATTGAAAAGGTAGCCCCGTAGCCTTCAAGTTAGGATTTGCCTAAGACTTAGATGGTTGTTCATGACAACGTTCCACGTAAACTGTCGAACCTAAAAAGTGTTGGGCTGTCCAAAACTGGCAAGTGCCCTTAAATGAGATCCAAGTTGATGCTAAGTTAAATTTTATGGAAGAGCCTGTGGAAATTATGAAAAGAGAGTTTAAGAAATTGAAGCAGAGTAGAATTGCCATCGTCAAGGTTCAGTGGAATTCAAAACGTGGTCCTGAATTCATGTGGGAACGTGAAGATCAGATGAAATTAAAGTACCCGCATATGTTAGTGATGTTAGTAGCTGAATTTCGAGGTCGAAATTCTTTTAAGGGGGTAGAATGTAACCTTTGCCCCTTTTGTGTTCTGAATATTTCATTTTTAGTCCTTTGGCTATTTGACGTTTGTCAGTATATTCAGATTTTGTATTGTGTTGACTATGGTGATTTTGTTGAGAATTATGGTGATTTATGGTTTATTGTGATTAATAATCCCTTTTGGAAGTATTATTATGTTATTTGGTATTTCGGTTGGTTGACTCGTGAATTTGAAAAATGCGAAAAAACGATGTACAGACATGTACGTTAATGTCAAATGGTTTTTAAGGGTTTAAAGTTAAATATGTCATGTAAATACTCTAGGTTAATGGAAAAGTATTTTTAAAATGAATAAAAATACTAATTAACTTTAGAAAATATTTTACGATCGACTTTTATGAGTTTTTAAGTGATCCCGACACGAAAAGGAAGTCTCGACACCCCATAGGATGCTGATGAAATCGCCAAAGGGACACCCACGGGGACCACCAGGGCTTATTTTTAACTCATGTGTTCCCTTTTGTACAAGCCTTGTCCCATTTAGATTCCAAAAAACACACATTTCATTTTGAAAAAAAACACACTAAAACTCTTTATCCTTTTCCTCTCTTGGCTGATCCGAACAGCAAACACACAAAAAACACACTTATTTTTTCAAGTTTTGATCAAGAACATGAAGGTCTAAGTCATCCGGGTTAATACCGATAGGTGTGGGTTCATAAAAACAACGTTTGGGTTGTCTGGTTCGTGTCGAAATCTATACTTTTGAAGATTTTCTTGTAAGTTTCTAAATTTAGATTTCGTTTGTCCTTTTGGGTTTATATTGATGCATAGATGTTAGTTGTACAAATTGATTGTCGCAAAAATCAATTTTTGGAAACGAAACAGATAAAAAGGGGTGTTTGGCTTGCGACGAATGAATCGAAAAAAGAGGGTTATGTAGTTTTGATATTGTGGTTGTGATGGTTGAAAAACATATGTTGCTAAATGGCTTATTTTGAATAATAGCTTGTATAGCTCATTTTCAGGCACTTTATGGCTTATTTTGAGCTTATTTGCTCGCGACTTATTTAAGAAAAACACAAGGGAATGTTGTTTTTTGCGTTATTTGCTTTATTATTACTATATTCGCGGACTAGTTTTATGGCGTTTATGGTGATAAACCAAATACTATACGTAGCGTACAAGTGATTTTTAAAGCTTATGGACTAGTTTTTCGTTGCTTTTGGGCTCGCGACCATAAGCACAATAAGCGTGGCTTATCTTGTTGGCTTATTTGTGGTCTGGATAATTTCTACTTTTTAGTATGAGCTTATGTTCTAAATGACTTTAGTTTTGCACTTGGAATAGATATTTTGGACTTTATAAATTACCTTAATGGACCCTTGGTTGGGCCTTAAAGTCAATACGGATATTAGTCGGTTTTAAAGAGTTTTGGCGACACTTTGAAGTGAAATTGCATTTACGAAGGTAATATAGAAGATATTGGGAAATGTTTTGTAAGGTTAAAGATTGAGATTTTGGAATATTGTCGAGAAAAGAGTCAAAAGATTGAAAAAAGTTTGAAACTAAAGGTTCAAAACCTTGGAAAACGTTGTTGAATGTAAGGTCATGTCGAGAATTTTCGTTAAAAATAGTTCTATACTTGAAATTTACTTAATAAACATGATTTTTGATTTAAATAATAAAATATTATTATTTTATTATTAAATAAATTCACTAAAAGACGAAAAATCTGATTTTTCTCGAAACTTCTCTAATATGTTTATTATGAGTAAACGTTTCATTTTCAACTCTATTATGATTATTTTTACGGTGATTAAGGCTTAATGAATGGACTATTTGAGGATCTATTTATAATTATTATTATAGAAATATTTATTATATTACTTATTTATTTCTTTAAATAGTTTACGTATGTATCCTTGGGATAGTCGTATTGATAGATATTTTGGGATGAGACTGTCAAACCTCTTCACACACTAACTTGTTATATGGTAATTGTACAACGCCTCTGCCTTATGATCAAACGTGAAGACTGTTTTGGAAATAAATGATTTAATGGGACATTAATTGGACTAGGTCGTGTGCGGACATCGTTGCATTTGCTTGTGTGATTGAGATTTGGTTGCTAAAGACTGTTAAGGGTGAGTCGGTAGCCCCATTTTCTACTGTTTTCGGTTGGGGGAACTGATACTACTGTGCATTTGAAACAGTTTTGCAATTTGACTGTGTGAAATGTGGTTTTGTTTTTTGGGACAGACGTACCTGTGTTATGCCAGCATGTGAAGTTTATGTGTTGCATGGTTATTTTGGATCGGAGGGGTATGCCTACCTCAGTATTTGTATGATTATTAGATTGGATGGATAGATGCCATTTCTCGTTATGTGTGTAGGTCTACCCTACTCTAGCTTGCTCTAGTGGTAGGGTCCTTCTAGGTGCATAAGTGACATATTGCTAAGGACTACCGGTGTGATGGCTAGGTGGTTTGACTAGCGGTAAGCTAGGTCGATGTTTTAAAATGGATTAGCGTGGATTCTAAGTCAGGGTGTTTCTCATCTATTCATGTCATACTTACACTATTGTCACTGTTTGAGTTATTGCACAACTTTTGGGATTTAGGTCAAACCACCAAGCGCACAACCTACCATTAATAGTTGATCGTTTCGAGCTAGCATTTTAGGTGAAGTGAAAAGATGGATAGTCTGGTGATCACTCTCTGACTAGCCACCGGCCTTCCCCACCCACCCCCCCCCCCCCCCCCCACTTAGGAGTATCCCGTGTGGATTTTTTTGTGAAGCCTTGCTTGTTTATTTGTTTAGCTATTAGTATTTGGAAGTTCTAGTTTAAGTTTGGATTTAGCCCACTCTGTGGGACTTTTGAAATTGTAAGATGCATTTTGGATTAGTTATGATGTGCGGACGGTCTTCGAGGTGTTCTAGGTGGATGGTCCATCTTAACACTTAAAGTTTATGCATTGTAGTTTTCTCTATATTATATAATGTGTTAGGATTGATCATTATGTTGCATTCCCGAGTTTCCGCCAATGTTGGGGTGTGATAGAGCATCTTTGCAACGCTAGAGCATTTTATCGAGATTGTTTAGGCATTTGTCGAAAGACGTCTCAGCGGACGCCTCCACCCCCCCCACCCCCTCACCACCCCCCCCCCCCCCCCACCCCCCCCCCCCCCTCCATCACCGTTACACCGGAAATCGGCCCTGAAATTACTTCAATGGATTCTTCGCGAATCATGTCATGAACGAGTTGCTACATGCATCTTTGAATGTAGCGGGAGCATTGCATAGCCCGAAAGGCATTTGCCTATAAGCATATGTTCCGAAAAGACATGTGAATGTTGTTTTTTCTTGGTCCATAGGATCGATAAGAATTTGGAAATATTCATAAAAACCATCGAGGATACACAAATATTTATTTCTCGCTAGTCTTTCTAACATTTGATCCATAAACGGTAAAGAAAAATGATCTTTTGCAGTTGCTTCATTGAGTTTACGATAATCGATGCATACTCGCCAACCCGTAATGGTTTTTGTTGGAACAAATTCATCATTTTCGTTAGTGACAACTGTAATACCAATGTCTTTGGTACCCAGTGACTCGGGGCCTCTACCCAAGGACTATCGGCCAAGAATCGGAATAAATATACCTCGTATTGATGTGTCCGTTGCTGTAGGTGTTATTTTATGTATCAGTTTTACTATTTATTTTATATGACTATACTAAAAAACAACACTTTACACCGCAGTGTACCGGTCAGATAGAGTTTCGTGGTAAGTAGGGGGGTTATTCGGATCACTAAGAGCCATGAGCGTTAAAATCTAATCTATCAATATTTTAGTTTATCTAAGTTAACCTAAACTAGAATTGCAAAACGGGGGGGGTTTTCGCCTGAGAGACTGGCACGGTTTTTGTGTATCTATCTAAGGTTTTGATGCCATGTAAAGACAATAAACCACACACAAGAGACAAACAGAACGATAGAGAAGCTCAGTCAACAATTATGTAAGGAAAATGTTAATAAACCATGAATAATCCAGATTAAACCGCAAGTTGGTTTCATTAGTGCCAATGATTGACTTATCTCAAAGGGCATATCATTCTAGACTTAGGCGGTACTTCTTCCTAAGACATAGATCACGCTCAATTCTGTCACAATTTGACGATCAGCTTATTAAAAGCAATCATTTGTTGATTATTAATCTCTCTTATGAGATTACGAATGGTGCTCGTCTTAACCCTAGCTCATGAGACTTTTCACCCCACTTACTGCTTAAATGGGCTCTTCATATTATCTAGTAGGTTACTGTTCGAGTCCATACAATGGAATACAGAAGAGCGTACTCATGTGATACCCAGGACACTTATGGCTCAACTAAGCTCACTAAACTATAAAGGCAGAGGAGTTAGTTATTATTTGTGATCTTGATTCTAGATATTTAAAATGCATTAGGAAGGAGCTATCGACTCTTAGCGCGTATGCCCAACAACACCGAAGTTGTTAGCGCTATTTAATATTATGTAGTGACTAGACCCAGTTGATTGATAGGTCACATTACTTTAAGCACGCTCCAAACCGATATATATTGTATTACACGTAATAACATACATCAACGATAAATAAGCAATTGAAGATAAATCAAACCAAACATTAAGATCTTCTCATAAAAACATGGCTGCTACCTATAGGTTATCAGCCGAAGTCATTTTAAAAATACACACGGTTTGAGTATATGAACATATTAAATAAAGATAACTCTTAATTGACGCGGTATTCGGTGTCCAAGGTAGTTGTCCGCGAAGTATTACAAGAGTTTTTCTATGAATGAGGCTCTTTTTTTGACCTTTAGCTTATTTATGCGTCTCTTGGGTCGATCTTGGGTGGTTTTTGGGATTTACTTGCTATCTAAAACTGAGTTTTAGGTCGGTGTATATTTGAATCAAAGGTATGGAAGTTGCGGTCGCTACGCGTATCGAATGGATGGAATCACGGGAGTGATTGGGAGGTTTCTTGATGTATGGGACCACGTTTGATATTTTAGATATAATTCACAGTATATATCTTTCAATACGGCGTATCATGACTGCTTTTGATTCGACTTATTCGATCTTCTTTCCTTTGTGGTTTTGGTTAGTGCACGGCACAAATAACGCCGTATCTTCCTTGTTGGTCTTTGGACGTATTGTGTCTTCTAGAATTGTAATCTTCAAAATATCTTTTCATTTAAGCCTTTGGAAATGCGCTGCCTTTTGCTAATCTTTCTCCTCTGTACTCATAATTCTGCAATTCTCAAATAATATCGATTTATAGTAACAATTCTTTGCAATAATTTTACAAAATGGGTTATAACATGGGATATAAATGATGCTATATAAAAATTGACGATATATGTACATTTGTCATCAAATATTCACCCACTTGAATCCTACATGTCCTCAATAGCTATTTAGAAGTTTCATAAAATAATGTATCCCCTATGTATTTTTCGTTAAAGCATTTATTCGATCTATTACGAGTACACAACCAAAACACCTCATGAATAGGAAGATGAACAAACACTCAAAGCACTCAACTAATTATGTGGTAACTGTAATCTAATTCGCTAATTGCTCTGTGGTCGTAAACGGCGTATTCTATCAAAAGCTGGCAAGGATACACATCTCCACACTAAAGCAAGGATGTAACAAGTTAATAATGGTAAAATAGGGTTTTTGTTTTGGAAAGGCTTACGGTGTGATCATTCTACTCTTTTCACCAGAAGTACCACACTTCAACACAGGCAGCGTGAAAGCAACATACATGGCTGTAATGACGAAAATTGACATGTGGTGTTCGATCACATCCCTATTCGAATTTAAACCAACGTTAGGATGACAGAATGATATAGGTAGGAACCTTTTCTACTTACACCAAAAGTCGTTAAGACCATCGGTTATGAGCAGTGTTGGACCATGCATACCATGGCTGTTAATGACGGAATAAACATGCACGCTCGATCACATCCACATTCGCGTAAAAGCAGCGGCTAATCATTAGGTGAGAGGGAAGTAAATTGTTGTTAAGTAAAAAATCAATAAATAAATAGATTAAGCCTAAAGTACAAGTTGCTAGACACTTTTCCTACCGTTATCATGTTATAAGGACACAACTTCTTTACACCGTCTTATCATCGCTTAAAAAACCAACCGCTAGTTGGCGTTCCCGTAACGGCCACTTCCAAATCATCTAAAACGTTGCATTACTCTACAAGGCAGTCTAACTTTAAGAGTGGCGGATTTCATACACTTCGTACAATACTGTACATTATTTGATTTGTTGTTGCAGCATTAAAACGAATAATCGATCCTTGTGTAGATTCGTTCGGTTGTTGCGAAACGGATATCTTCAAAACTTTTCATTCTTTACAATTTTTCTCTTTTTTCTTTTCATTTTTTTTGTACTACTCAAATCTCGGTTTGTAGTTTCCACATCTTCCGATCCTATTAATTTGGATAATTTGATAGTTCTTGTTTCTTTTTTAGTTGGACGTACCTTAATTGTGATGGGTAGTAAAATCACATGAGTTTTGACTACTAATATACATGCCATTTGCAATGTTTTTTTTTTGCAAAATTTCCAACCGCACACTAGATAAAATGACACAAGACTCAGGAAAAAATACATACTTTTACACATTTGCAGCACACTTAGCAACTGTAATTAAACTTAATCTAATATGGTCGGTTAAGGTGTAAGGGTTTTGTTGTAACGAAAAACAAGTGTTGGTGGTAATTTCTAATGGATTGGCTCTACGGGGTTGTTCTAGGGGGAATCTTAAGTGAAGAGTAAACAAAGGGTTTAAACGGAGGTTAAACTAACCAGTATAGTTTGTTAATAAACAAACAATGGAAAAGCATTTGGATGTAATCTAAACATTTTTACCAAGTTAAATCAATTGTTATTTTATTTAAATCCATAATTACTCTTCATGTGGTCTCGAAGTGATATACGCCAAGAAGTTCCTAAAAGTCTACTACATCACCGACACACTCATATTATTGTTGGAATTTGGCGGTAAGACATTTAGAATCGGAAAAAGGTTCTAAATCATCATAATATCTAAACAAGTGTTATTATGTGGGGTTTTTAACTTTTGTATCAAGTAATTACACAAAAGTATGCTCTGAATAAAAAAAAACTTTAAAATTTGGGTAATTTAAGCTTTGTAGTGGGGTTGAGAAATTAGACAAAGTAAAAATTCTCATTCCCATCCCCTACTTGAATTATACAATGCCCTCGTTGTATATATAAAACATTAAAATACTGAGAAATTAAAAAAAGAATTAGAATGAGAAACTCCCCTGATGTTTGCTCGGTAGATTCTCCATGTAGCTTTATTGAGCAAGATTACGTGTTGAACAACCGCCTTGAAGTTTCAAGACTCCATCACTTCAGGATTTCCAGATTTGTAAATTTTCCATCAATATTCGTTCGGATTTTTCTATCCGACGGTCCTGTGTCTTATTCTCAGAAAACAAATGCAATTTCAAATCTCCGTGTTATTCGGTTTGGTTCGACTCAAAATATATCCTAACTGTTACAGGAAGTCGATCCGCCGTATTGTTACCTTATGTCGTAATAAGTTGTATTTCGTTTTTAACGAATACGGCCGTTATAGACTTTAGCTAAAAATAAACAGACTGGGTAAACCACCAGACGGCTAATACGCGTATCCATGGGGTTTGGATAACGCTCCGATATAGGTAGTCTCGGGAGTCAACCTCGGATAAAATTGAAATAATTACATCTGGGTTGTCTCACCGGCAAGCACTTTTGTTTCCAGAAAAGTCTTTAAGTTTGCCTTGCCACCGCAATTTAATTCCCATCCTTATAAATTATATTTGAGGTTTTCGAGGGATGCCAAATGGACCATACAAATTCTTGATTAGATTTATTAGCATCCCTTTGATAATATAATTACAGTCATGATATTAAGATTTAATTCCTTAATTATAAAATTCCCAGTTTGTTTAAAAAATTTATTTGATGTATTGATAAGTCGTTTAAGATACGTATCAAACAAATAACCCTCAATAATATATTATATAATAAAATACATATACATAAGCAAAGTATCATACAAATTATTCTTAGGAAAGAATAATAAGTAATCAACACGGGTATCGTTCTCCTCGGTGAGAGGTGACAAGGATAAATATACGTTTCATCGTTTGAAATCGAGCTTGATTGTCATTTAAGTTGTGGTTTTGGTTTCTCTAAATCTAATAATCACAAAAGGAAAGCTATTAAGGCACGCCTATGCTTTAAACTAGAAAAGTTTAAGCAATTTAAAATCTAATGACATTTAGGCAATTAAAACTATTTTTTAAAAATCAAAACTAATTAATCAAATAAGACGAAGAATAAACTCTAAAAATCAAAAAATGCTAATTTCTTAATACCTAATTGACTTAAACTAATTTTTAAAAAGTACAGAAATATTTTTTTTGTATTTTTATATTTTTTTTAAACTACTTTTAAAGCTTTTTTTAAAATTAAAAATTCACTTTAAAATATATTAAACGAATACTAAAATTTCTAAAAAATACTAGAATTAATAACAAGGTTTAGGAAGAAACTCAGAGAAATTCACATCTTATTCAAAAAGCTAGTGAAAATTACAATAGAAGTTAAGAAGTCAAAATTGGAAAAAGGGAAATTATAAATAATAAGGGTGCATATGTTTTTTTTTTTAAACGAAAAAGACCCCAGGGGGCAGTGTGGTTTAGTGTTGTGTTTGTGTGAAGGTGTATTTAGGTCAACAGAGTTCAGTCCTATGTGGCACCTTTTGGTTAGAAAAAAAAATAAAAAAAAAATATGTCCTTTTGAAAAAGATAAAAGAAAAGAATAAAAGCTAAAACTAAAAACTTTAATTAAATATAATAGACTTATTGACAATAAACTTATATTTAAGTTAAAAAAGAAAAAAAAAAAAAAAAAAAATAAATAAAAGGACATCCAAAGTGTGACAGTGTTTAGCTTGATTAAGACTAGAAAGCTAGATAAAACTATTTGAGCTTTTTGGACTCATTAAGCTTTTAGAAAACTAAAAGGCTAAAAACAGACTTACTTCTTTGAGACTAAACCTAATTAAGCACTTATGATTATTAGTAGCACTCCAAAATAGGCTAGAAAAAAAAAAAAGGGAAACAGATACAAAGCATTAAGACAGTGGACTATAAGCGCGCCTAGATTTAATATTTAAGGACCTTTTGGCACAATCTTTTTTTAAGTAAATTTGGTAAACTAATAAGCATGTAGAATTAAGCAAAAATGTTGGAAAACAGATTGATACTAGACTCACAGGATATAAATTTAAGCTGGAATTAAGCAAATTGGATAGACAAATAAGCTAGAAAAGACAGATTTAAAATGTCATATTACACTATTTATTTTTAGGTTTTTGGTTTGAAAAAGGACTAATTGAAGCTTAAGATTAAAGACTCTAAAAGGATTTTGACAAAAGGAAAACTCAAAACAGATTGATACTAGACTATAATAAGCTAAATTTAGTCAAAACAGATCAAGAAAGAGAAGCTTGAGAAATATGGACCACAAATTTAATAAGCAATATGGTGGACTTTTAAGAACCTATTCAAATCTACCAATAATTAACTGGTTTTTGGACTAAAAGATTATTTTAATAAGGTTTTTCTATAGTACAAAAGGACTTAAACAGGTTAATTTTTGATGCCTTAAAAACTTCATTTTTTAGCTCACAAAAATCCATACCTCAAATAGGATTTTAAGTAATCTAAAACAAAAATAAGTGTATGAAAAAAACCTTTAATAAAACTAGCAGACTAGGGAATTTTTGATAAGAAAAAAACTTGGATAATACTTAGCAAAACCTATTTAAAGTTTCAGCAAAACTAGCACTTAGATTTGAATTATATAAGCATTATGGAAAACTTAGTATTATCATTAAAAAACAGCATTTCTATTAACACAATTTTCTTATGTTAAAAAAATGCTTAAACCCAATACACCCTTTAACTCTTTGAATTTTCATTTTTTTTTTTTAAAATGCTTAACAACAGATCTGAATTAGCTTTACAAATTCCTTGTGAAACTGATTAAGAGGACTATGACTAATCAAAGTTTAATATTAAGCAAAAACCTTAGGAAAATAAGCACTCTATAATAATAAACAATTTATAAGCTATTTTAACTAATAAATGGACAATTTACTTAAAAACACAAATTAAACTATTCTAGGCTATAAACTAAACACATTGAGCTATTTTAAGAATTAATAGCACCTATTAAGCAATTAATAAGCTAGAATAAGCTTAGAAGCAATAAGCCTAAAAATGGAGAAAATAAGCTAAAATAGGAGAAAATAGAACACGTACCTTGATCCCAGCTACTAAACAGGGATCTAAATGCTCCTATAGAGCTTCATCTACATGCTCCTGCTTGTGAAAAAAGAAGCTGGGTTAAAAACACAATAAGCGCCCTCCATTAGTGGTTTGCTTATCATCCATTATAACTCTATACTTAATTTGTGAGGTATTTTAGGTGAATGGCTCTATTAAGTTAAGCGTTAAAAAATAAGGCTTAACTAAATATAAAAGGCTAGCTTATTAGTGTAGAGAGCTCTTATTGAGCTTTTTTCATGTTGTTTCTAAACACATATTGACAATTTGCATAAAAGGTAAAAAACACAAATGGAATTAAAAAGCTATATTAAGGAAAAACTAAATATTTTTCAATAAATGTAAGATGGTTACAAGCTTTTTTAAAGAAGAATATTACATTTGAAAAATAAGGACATAAGTCTGAAAATAAAGTAAAAGCTACTCCAATTAGCGACTAATAAAAACTTACTAAAGCTTGAGGTCTCTACGTTGTGTTTTCTCCCTCTATTTTATAGCAGGTAGAGGGGGCCTTTCGTTGAGTTAAGGAGCGTCCTTGAAGCATTAATCTAAGCCCTTGATTCCAAATCCACCAATCTGAGCCCTTGGATCCTCTTACACGTCTTCTAAGCCAATAAGGTTGCTCAGGATTGCCAGCGTGGCCAAAATCATGTCAGATGTGTCAGGTGGCCTTCTAGAAGGGATTAGAGTGTGTGGGTGAATGGAATTTTACCCTGTGTTCGTTGTTGTACGGAGTTAGTAAAAGAGAGGTAAATGATTGATGAATGTAACTTTGACTCCGCTGTAATGATTTTTGACTTAGACTAGTTCTTTTTGTGGTTTGGGCTTGTTTGTATCATATGGCGCTTTTTTATTAGGAAATGATAAGGGTTTTTTTAGGGCCTTGCCATTTGGTGGACTTATATTATTTGACAAAATAGGGTTATTACCATTTCATGTGTTAATGGGCTGACCCGGCCCAACCAAAATGGGTCTACGGGTGGCCCTTTAAAAATGAATATGCCTTGGCTTTGTTTCTCGCGCTCTGACCATTCCGTGCTCGATTTTGTCGCTTTGCCTTTGTATTTTTGTCCTTTAATTGAATATCCTTTACTTGCAGGAACTCAATTAACTAATACAAACGAATTCAATGTATTTTTATGTCGTTTTCGTTCATTATTGGTCTTTTTAGCTTAATATTAAGGAATAAATGATATGTGTTTAAGCACATATCAAAATCCCCCATACTATGCTATTGTCGTGTCCTCACACAATGTCATATATTTAGCATCATATGCTTGCATGATTTCCAAAATTGGATCATTATGTAAAGGTGAAAAGACTAGCATGTCCAAAAGATATTTAGTGAAATCATTTAAAGAGTCAGGAGAGTTGTTTTCCAATGTAGCTAGGAAATAGTCAGGAAAAATTTAAGGAGAAAGTTTTCTCAAAATTAGGAGTAGGATGGTTGGGGGAAGGCATTGTTCAGTTAACAATCCAGTCGCAAATAACATAAGTTATTTATATAATAGTATAGTAGTTATGTATCTTTACATATTATTCCGGGAATGCAGTGGCACGGAGGACTTTCTTGGTTAAAAAGAAAAGTAGTTATAGTTAAGGTTTTAACCTTGTTTTCTATAACCATGGCTCTGATACCATTCTGTAACACCCCCATTTTTACAATATAGCAGCGGAAGTTAATCTGGGGTATTACTTCATAGTACAACAGTCACAATCATAGAAAATGGCTCAAAAGAGACGTTTTTAAAGGATACGTTATCATTCATTAAAACCAGAGTTTTACAAAGGCAAGTCCTAAAATCTAGAAACATAAAATGTAAAGGATAACAAGTTTTAGTCATCTACAAGTCCATGCCACTCCATGCCATAAGTTGCTCAATTACCTGGGATAAACATGCATAAAAAGGGTCAACACAAAGGTTGAGATAAATTCATAGGTTTGAAATGTAATAGTTGAATATAAGTCATAGTGTAATAATTGTACAAGCACAATTATTTTAGAAAACATTATTAATAGTGTTCATTATTGTATCTAACCTCATAGCACACAAACTGACTGGTGTATATATATACCCAAATTACTGTGATATAAATACATAAAGATAATGGCCCCCGGTGTAGGTAATTGCCACATACCTATGAGATTCAAATATAGTGCGTTTGGTTACCTATTTCAGCTAACACAAACGGGATTCGTCAATCCCGATAGATCTATCCACAATATTCGCGTTCACTCGTAAGTGATTAATGGTCCATGATAATGAGGGTCTTTTGGCATAAAGTGACTTAGATCACAAGCAATAATATGATAGCATATATTTAGAAAACACTTGTATTCATAGTTTATAGCATGTATCCCCCTCACGGGTTTATGAAAACATTCAAGAGATTTAAAAGTGAGGCTATGAACTCACTAAGTCTTTGAAAAGTAATCACATTGTTATAAGATAAACGAGTATGTAAAAGAGTTTGTAAACAAGCATGTATCCCCCTCGCGGGTTTATAAAACATGTAAATAAGTAAAGGCGAGGTTATGAACTTTACAATATCGGTTTTAAGTACTTGTGTATATTAAAAACAATTGAGCATGTATCCCCCTCGCGGGTTTATAAAGCATGTAAATAAGTAAAAGCGAGGCTATGAACTTCACTAAGTCTTTAAAAAGTAATCACATTGTTATAAGATAAACGAGTATGTAAAAGAGTTTGTAACAAGCATGTATCCCCCTCGCGGGTTTATAAAACATGTAAATAAGTAAAGGCGAGGTTATGAACTTCACCTGATAGGTAGTTGTAATAAATATTCCAAAATGAAAGCTGATGACCTTATCACAATCTTAACAGGGAAGGTTGATATAGCAAAATGATAGTAAACAGCCACGTCACGCAACCTGAGTAAATATGTCAAGTCTTAGGAAGATTGTACTCTAGAACTTTGGTTCTAAGAGTTTAATATTGTTATGAGTTTGATTGGAGATTTTGGAATTATTGTATCACCGTTCGGGCCATCATATTTCAGAAGTCATTCAGTAAACGTTTGAGGAGTCAGGGCACTTTAAATCGTAAACCCAGCAACTCAGTCAGAACGTAATACCAAGATGAAACCCCTTAATATGAAGCTCCCTAGTATTGTGATACGATATAGATTCGGGACAGGATTTTTAAAAGCACATCGATGATGAATTATATAATAGTTATAATATAATTGGTTTTAAGCGTTTTGCTCAATAACTGGAAATGATAAGCACGTCAAGCGTTAATTAAAGTTATGTCTTATAAGGTTTTGAACACATTTCTATACTTTTTCAAAATGTTACATTTTAGACCCTTAAGAATGAAAAATGGCAAAATATACCCTTGGAGTTTTCACTTTTACAAGTTTGGTCCTTCTAGTTTAAAAGATGTACAAAGTAAACCTTGTACTTTGGAAAGTGACATAATAGACCCCTATAGTTATAACTTTGATAAAATGACATTTTCAGCCCTTTTAGTTATAAGTTTCAGAAAGTTACGATATATACCCCTTGCATGGAATACTTTTGCAAAACAAGTCCAAAACGCCATGCAAGCTTATTTTTAAGACTCCAAATGATATTTGCAGGTTATAGCTTATTAATATAAGCTAAAATAAGATGTTTTAACGTAACGAAAGTTCATATTAACGATTCGTTAAACTAGAAATCAAAACGTGTCGAATTAGGGTTTTTAAACAAAAACGTGTAGGTTTTTAATTCAAATTCCATCAAGGCTTAACAAAGTGGTTATATTAACCTTAGTTAAGATATATTATAACAACATTTAACCATAATAACTCTTAGATTAAACAAAAACATAAATTTAGGGTTTCGGGTGTACAGTTTTAGATCAAAAGGGAATTACGCATGAATTTGAGTTTAATTGCTTTAACAAGTGTTCATGCATGATCATATGAATATTATAAGAGTTTAGGAGCAGATATGAAGATCATAGAGCCTGGGTTTGAGTTTTGAAGATCGAAAATGGGTCGAATGGGTCAAAATTGCTTCGTACGCCTAGATTTAAATATTCGAGGCTTAAAGGCTTCAATACTTCTCTTGATTTCTGCTTCTTGGGACTCTTGGGACTTTCTTGATCAAATATTAGCTTCCACTGATGAAGATAGAAAGAAATGTGATGGTGTGAATTGAAATGAGGGG
>BQNB010016913.1:1986-70862 GCA_026074375.1 Tanacetum coccineum | reverse complement strand
CAGAATCACGATTTCACATGTATAATTATTTGCCGCTATATAACGTCGCTTTACGCGGGTAATCGTCTAGTATCTATAAAACAACTTTAGTGAAACTTTTTTTTCTTATGAAAATGAATAAATGTTGGGTTTAGTTCCTGAGCCTTTCAGCCTCTCAGTAGATTTAAACATAAAATCCCATTAGTATAGTCAAACTGAAGGATGTTCAATTTAAGTCGCTGAAGAAAAGCTTCAGCTACAGATCTTTGAGTACTTAGAAGATCAAGATCATCTTCACTTCAGTTTATGTGGCGGTACAGAAACTGAAACAAGAGCTTCAGTTCAGCTTGGTTGACAATTCCAAGCTGAACGATGTCTATCTCCTTAACAGAAGATTGAAACAAAACGTTTCACTTCTAGAAGGTTTACAAGGCAGGAAAAAGATTGCTTTATGTCAAAAGGAATAAAGCAATCTCCTTGGGAAAGTAACTTCTAAAAGTTGGTATAGAAGTACAACAACTTTCCTCAAAGGACAGTACCTAGTACTAGAAAGCAAAATGTGCATTAAATGGTAGTTCAACCACCCAATTAATGCTTGCCATGTAGTCTAGGTTAAACTTGTAAACCCTAATCCCATTGCCTATAAATGGAAAGGGATTCTGAGAGTAAATGTTATCTCTTCCAATTAATGTGATACACATTGAAGAGTTCATTTATCTCCCAAACAAACTAAACGGTACTAGTGAAGCACTTCAGTTTAGTCATAAGTAGTTTGTTTTCTTACTCTCTTAACTTTGGTTAGAGTTTAAGTTCGAAGGACATAAAACCCCAATTGTCATTCAACCACCTTGCTATTCTGCAAGCAAGGTGTGTCATAGATTCTTTATTTGATTCTAATAAAGTCCTATATGTTGAAAAGTACTTCTGTGTGTTTTAAACTTATTCTTTATATTGCTTATATATATTTGTTTAAAACTTACTTCGTTGCCATGGAATTTGATCAATTTAAACTTAATAAACCTTATATCAGATTCCAAGGGACCAACAAGTGGTATCAGAGCACTCTGATTTATAAAACCTTTTCAAAGTTTTTATAACTTCTCAACAGATTTTTAAAATCAAGATCCATCTTAAATGGTAGGAGAAGTACCATAGACTCTTGAATATAGGGGTGGCCAATTAAATGCCGCTCCTGTATTAGAAGTGGAAAATTTCACCTACTAAAAAAAGAGGTTCATGTGCCACATCCTTGGTATTGAGCCTCAATTTGAAAATATCATCAAAAAATGGTCCTTTTATCCCCATGACCGCTAGTCAAAGGAAGCCAGAAGGATAATGGACTAGAGATGAGAGAAAGGCTGCTAACTTAGATCAGCAACTCAAAAGTCTCATCATGTCTGTCCTTTCAGATGACCAAATGAATTCTGTCATAAACTGCTTAACTAGTAAATCAACATGGGATAACCTGATATTGTATCATGAGGGCCCTCTGATGTGAAAGAAAGTAGGGTCATGTACTTAAAGTTGTGTTACAACACCTTCAAATTCAAAGAAGGTGAAACACTAACATAAAATTTCACCAGATACAAAGCTTTGATGAATAAGTTAGTAAATGATGGCATCAAACTTTCAAAGCTTGAAATAAATATTGGTTTTTAAATGGGTTACCAAAAAAGTGGCTAAGTTTCTCCTAAAGTCTTAGAAACACAAATAATGTGAAAGATTCTGAGCTTGCTTCTCTATTTGGTAAACTCAAATATGAAGAAAACCTGATAGACGGTATTTATAACACTAAAAAGAGCAAATCTCTTGTCTCTGCAACACCTTTGTCAACTGCTTTCTTCTCCCCCTCTATTGTCCAAGACTTTCAAGATAGTCCTGATGATGAAAAGGATACAAAAAGCAGTCATGAGTATCTAAATGACCTAGATGAAGAATATCAAGCAAGAGCTCTTTTAGCCAAGTCCAAAAGGTTCTTCAAAAAAGGTACTCAAAGGTTCAGCAGTGCAAAAGCAACTAACCAAATTAAATATCACAAATGTGGCAAGAAGGGTCATTTTGCAGGAGTCTGTTGGCCAAAGACATCAGTTCCATCATACCAGTCACCCTTTCAACTAAAACCTCTCAGCTCCTCTCAGCACAAACTAGATCTAAGGCCTACAAAGGATTTTGAAGCCAAATACAACAAAATCAAGGCTAAACTGGCCCTTCTAAGCTAAAGTGCTTTAGCTTCCAAAGCCGCAACTGTTAAGAACAATGGTCTTATCGTTGAAGCCTATGAATGGGATGAAGAAGAAGTGTCATCAGATGATGATGAGATGGTGGAGGTTAAAGTACTTATGGTACTAGCTGAAGATGATGCTATTAGCAAAGAAGGTGCCATAAATGGAGAATAGGTAAAGATATCCATGAGAAAGGTACACACTTGATGGTTCCAATATATATTCATCTCACAAGAAAGATTGAAGTTTAAAGATTAAGAGAAAAACTAGAAAGAAAAATAATAAAGGATGATTAAACTTACAAGATATATGTGTTTTGTGTTTGTAGAGATCACCACTTAGTCTAAACCTAGACATGTGAAGGGTATATATAACCCTCTATAGGGGCCGGTCATATGAGGCCTTTGGATGGGCTTTTCGGGCTTTTTCTTGGTCGGCCCGATTACATTAAACATCATTAATTAACGAGCTAGTAAATGCTAAATAACTACTAGTGACCGAGACTTCTTTATTTCTAACAATCTCCCCATAAGAGAGGTCACTCTAGATTTGCAAAAAATTGAGTCATAGCATTGAATGTAGATTTCTTCAGCTCGTAGACATTGTAATCATCCTTTGATATTATGTGCTTGCTGTAACAATCTTCACTTTGACTTTAATCTTCAGAGCTTGTTTCATTGTGACTTGATAACTTAATTCTGATCTTTGATTCCATGAACTTCATGTGGTCTTTACTTTAATTTGCCATTTGTTAAACTTTAAACCAACATGCACAAACTTGTTGAAAGCTTTATGTTCTTTCTTTTTCAATTCTTCATATCTTTATCATTTTGAAGAAGACTTTGATTTTTAGAGGTGCGGAAGCTTTAAGTATTTATCTTTCTTGATATCTTTGAGTCTTTGAGTATGAGCATGTGGTTTACATTGATTCCTTGAGTCGTTTATCTTAATTCCAAAAATTGATCACCAACAAAAACATTTATATGAAAATCCACTTAATGTGTTCTTAGAAAACACTTTTTTTAAACACATTGAGGGTTTTATATTTTGATGGAACTGAGTATAAATGAAGATACTCAATCTTGTCGATTGCAATAACCTCTGATTCTGTGAGGATTGATGATTACAGTACGAGTACTACACCTGTGATCAGGTAGATTCATTATAAAAACCTCATTGACAGGTTTTCCAGCTCAAAGCCTTTAAGTCCTCTAATACCAAAGTATCAGATTCCCGTATGCTTGCTGTTCTCTAGACCAGATGTCTATAGACTAGCACACTAATAGCATTGCTACTACTAGAATAGTAAAGAGTGAGTCAGAACAGTTACTATCTGCTGACTATACCATATAATTTATGTTCTGCATAACCTATGTCCAGATGCTTCATTAGGCTCACTTGTAAACATAGAGTCGACCTCTTAATACAAATAAGTACTGTAGGAGTCTATGGCATAAAATATTTGAAAACAGTCAAAGTGTGATGAAATCATTTGAACACAATGAAAGTTTTGCAGAAGACTACCTAACTTAGGTCAAAACTTAGCATTAACTCTTGTCAAGTCATCTTAAAACTATTTGATGGACAATGCTTTGATGGTTCTTAAAAAAACGATAGGAACTGAGAAGCTTAACCTACTGAAAACCGTTTAACAGATCAATACTCAACAACTCTATCAAATTTTAGAAAGATATCTCGAGGGATATGAGATGATACATTCCCATGCAATTTCCGTTATCCAATCACATATATGAAACCAAGATCATGAAGCAAAAGATTCTTTGTAGATTATCAAGATACTTGTGTAAAACATAAAAGTTTTGTTATCTTGACATTTTAGAATATATTAATCTTTTTGCTCCCCCTACACATGTGCATCGATATTCGAAAGTTTTTTTGCACATGAAAGGTTTAAGCTATCACATATAAACAATCAAATCATTAGTTATCAGTATTTTTAAGTCACATTTTCTCCCCCGATCAAAAGTATGCAACTTTTGTATGGTTTTGGTCAATAATGGACTTAAAATAAATGTCAGCGCCCCCTAAATCAATGAGGATATAGATATACGTACATATATAGATATACTACTTTAACGCACATATATGAAATCAATATTGAAACGAAACCCAAAATATATGTAGACTAGAGTGATAAATCAGTATGTCTGAAGAAGCAGCTTGTAGTTCGTTCCAATCTCTCAGCAACAGAATCAGCAACAACTTTTCTCACATGTTACATTAGATACTTCTCATGTAAAAAGAATGAATGAGTATAAAAATCCTCTATGACCATTTCCTGCAAGAATGTTTTGTATCAATTACACAGAATCTCCCTTTCCCTCAAACATTGACCCGTTATTCTAATTTAAAGAGTGTAGTCCATTGTTTGAGCTGTAGTACACTTTTAATGTTTATTTTTAATGAACATAGAGACAAGTATACAAAAACAGTATATACCCTCCAGTTACTCATTGAGAACTCTTGTATTGCCTAAGAGTTTTTCTTTCTGGATTCGGGTGAATTGCTAGTGGAAATGTCCTTATAGTTTTCTATCTTTATGTTTGTAATCTAGTGAAGAGGCTTCTAGAGAACCTAGTGTCACAATGACAATATTAGAAGGACACTAGTACTAAACTCTACTAGACTTTTCTAAAGGTACTACTCAGGTTTAGTGATCCTAGATAAAAGGGCACGTATCACAAAAGGTAAACTTTCTTTTCCATTGGCCTCCACAGAACCACACAATCACATATTTGCCAGTAGCTTTCCAAACTTGCTTCACAGTCGCATCATCTTTGACCTTGGGGTTTTTAGCATTCATAGAATTCAAATTTTTAACACCACACTTATCATGATTACCAAAAACCAAACATTCATTACATGTTTTGCAAACAAAAATAGACTTTGAAATAAATCCAGTACGTTTAACACATAAACTAGAATCAACATGATTCCTTTTATTCAAATTCCTAAGGGGATTATCTACTCGCTTCACATTCTCACTCCTAGCTGGCAAATTCCTATGGGTCTTTTTCTTGCACTTAGATTTTGACTTGCTAGCTTCAGTGACAGATTTTTATTCCTGTATGACAGATTTATAACACACATAGTCTTTTAACTAAAGATACTGTCTCTTTTCCCTAGGGTAAAGGAGTAATGGCTAGCTAAATTTGTTCATTCCTGAGGAGGGACATACTTACTTGGGCTCATGGGCATAAAAGCCAGGGAGCAAATACTTTGGATTTCTCAGAGGAAAAAAACTGCTCTACACTCACATTACTAATAACTTCCTGCCTAAGACTGATACAACATCTTTGATAACTCTTTTACAATTAATGGACCATGTTTTCCATCCTAAGGCTAGCATTTTAAATCCTAACAGCAGTGAGTTCCTCTTTTAACTGAGTATTTTCAGTTTCTAGGGCTTGAAATTCTAGAGTACTCAGAATAGAGTCGGTACTAACTTCTTTCATGTTACCGATTTGAGCCTTTAACTTCCTGATTAAATCATCTTTCCCTTAAAGCTGATCTTTTAACTTGTTGAGTTCAAAAAATACATTAAGTTCAGGTGAGCTTAAATTATTACAAACCTATGGATTTTCAAAACATTCTTTGTACTTTTGAAATTTTAGCTCGAGTTCTTGATATTTCATTTCAATGAAAGAACATCGTTTTTCTTTTTCAACAAGTAGTTGTTTCATTTTTAAAAACACTCATTTTGAATTAGGAGATTTTTATTCTCTATTTCTAAACTCTTCTTATCAATAACACATTTACCATACTCTTTGTCTAGCTCATCAAATATTTTCATGTATTTAGATACTTCTTTGAAAATATTATCTTCTATACCTTTAACATGCGTTTTGTTTTTCATAAAAAGGAATTATTTCTTCTACAAAGCACTTTTTGGTATGTTCAAAATGCCACTCCCCATTTGTTATATATGAGGGTGTCGTTCTGTCTTTGACAACCTTATCAAATTCTGGAAAACATGCTTTTAACATTTTTAACTGAGTGTTAACTTGACTCTTGGCTGGACGAGTACGAACAAAGTTAGTTACAGGTTTAGACTGGTTACAATTATAACTAGCAACTTCATTAGCTGGTAACCAATAAACCTGTTATCTATACAACTACTTTTGAGGCACAAAGGTATCATACATTTAACATAGCATAATTTATAGGCTTAGATGACACTTTGCACAACGGGTCTTTCATCCTTTCTAACATATTAGTTCTACTAACTTTAGCTTGAACTAAGGTCTCTTCACTATCATATACCCTAAAGGGGGTATGTACAGGATCTACAATTACATCACCAAGATACAAGGATGGGCTACACAGCTGAGCTATTTTGAGATACATTGGATTACGATAACTAAGAGCAGATTTATGTAAGTCCTTTGTGGAAAAAGTAGGTCGCTTAGATAATACAGGAACAGTTTGTACAGGTTAACCATACGATTGCAAAAGTTCCGTGACAACCTTGTTAGTATTTCTTAACTAAACTAATTCCTCCAGATAACTTTCCTCAAGAGCATTGTTATCTGCTTTCAAGTTTTCACTTTTTGTTTTCAAAGAATTGTTAGACTCAACCTGTTGTAAAAGTTGTTGTTTTAAAGACACAAGTTGTTCTTCAAGGTCAACATTTCGTTTGTTACGTTTAAAAACTAGTTGTTCTTAATCCTTTTTAACCTTACTTTGTTCTATATTTTGAACCTGTGTTTTGTATCTCTCAAGCTCAGCTTTTAAGGAATCATTAGCAAAGCTTTGTTCCTCATTAGTCTTAATGTAGCCCGCAAGTTATGACCTCAAATCATCTAGAATAGTAATCACAAATATTCCACCAGGTACGATAGAAGATACATCAGTTAGAACACTTTCAACTTCGTTGTTTAATTGGTATTGATGATATGGAATGGTGTTATCATGATCATCAATTACTAAATCAACATCGGAGTCTAGTTGTTCTCCCCCATGTATCTCTTGTGATACCTGGAGATTCATATTAGCAAAGAAATGATTATCATAAGTTTATACCTCTAAATGAAAGTCAGTATCATTACTGGTGCCCTGTCTAGTAGATGGACCAGTATGCATCAGATTGGCCATGAATGCTGCCGCTGCATGAGGTGCTTCATCGACATCAGAATCGTATGGATCCTCATGGCGTACTTCAAATTCTGTAGTGGTAGTGATGGCCAATGGTTCAGCATAAGGTGTTGTACACTCCACATCTATAAGAAAAGCTTTAGCCTCTGCATCTAAAATAGTGCCTTTTCTCTTTAGCTTCCATAAGCAATGCCTTGTCTTTGAACCACTGTGAGTCCTTTGCTCGTTTCTTCTCCTTGCATTCCCTTGCCATATATCCTTGACCACGACAGTTGTAACATGTCACCACTTTTTCTTGAGATCCAGTAGCATCATGTTTTCCTTTATTACCCGAAGCTCTTTGTTGAACACTCTCTGTTGTAATCTGACCAGCTTGAATCGTAGCTTAGGTCATTGGATTAGTAGAGGTTCTGAGCTGGTTGTTGGTAGGAGGAAACTATTTTTGAAACCCACTAAGTAAGTTCACAATCTGGTTCATCATTTCCAGCATGGCATCATTAGTTGACCGGGGAGCTTGTTGTAGGGCAGGTGTATACTGAGGTGATAGAGGAACATATTATGAAGGTGAAGAGGTTGATTGTGTTGCCTGAGCCATGTAAGCAAGTGGATCAGCATTCCCAGAAGTTTGATTCATCTTTCTAAGAGTCTTCATGGCATGTTGTTCATAACTCTTCAAGTGAGTGTATAGATCAACATAGCTCACAGTTGATATGTCCTTGCTATTTTTCACAATAGTAACATACTTGCCCTAATATGAAGGTAAGTTATTGACAAACTTGGTATTCCTCTGATGAACTAGGATTTCCATTTTAGTGATCTCCATTAGCCCGGAACCTTTCATATTGATCAAACAAGGTCTCTTTCTTTTGTTGTTCTGTAAGACCAGATCCTTGCATGAGTAGCTCCACATTCTCCCAAATCTCTTTTGCCGTCTTAGTTTGATTGAGTGTGTTGAAGATGTGTCTTGGGAGCCCTTGACTAAGAATGTCTGTAGCTTGAATGTCAGCACGCTCTTTATTGTTCTCAGCCTCTGTGAACTCTTCATCAGTCTTTTCTCTTGTTACTTGAGTTTGTTGTTCACCTTCTCCTGTAGTGACTATGATCGTTGGATGAGGAGTAGGTCCATTTTTAATGGATTTCAAAATTATCTTCCCAAGAGGTTTACCATGAATGTACCTCTATATACGTATCTTCCAAGACTTAAAGTCACTTTCCTCTGACATAGGAGGACAGTTATCCATACCAGCTGCACTTGGCTCTTTATCATTTGTTTCCATCTTATTTAAAGTGAAATGAATGAACGGATCCTGAGTGGTTGTTTGTGTTTGATTGTATGTTTCTTGGATTGAAATCAATTAATGTTTACGGGATTTTACAAATCTTTGATTAAAACCGAGAAAAGAATCGTATCTTTCACGGGATTTTACAAAATAAAGAAGAAACAATAAAACAATAATGAATTGATGTTGAAATAATCAAGATATTTCTAACATAGAAGAAAAAAACAAGAATATAATTTCCAAATTTAGAAGATTATATCCCTTGAATTTAGGAACCAAATATTTACTTCCAAAATTAACCGCCAAGGATATAAAATCAAATCCCTTGATATTAGAAAACAAATATTTACTTCCAAAAAATATAGATCTCTTCCCTTTAAACTTTACCGTATTTTTTGTGAGCTTATTGTAACGCAAATAAGCCGAATGGAATAAGGACACACGAATTCATGGATTAAGAAAAAATAAGCCGAAAGTTAAAAAAAATAAACCAAAACCCTTTTTTAAATTAGCCGAAGGTTTTTCTTAAACACACAAGATCAAGACACCTACCACTTTGGCTCTTGATACGAATTGATGGTTCCAATAAATATTCATCTCATAAGAAAGATTAAAGTTTAAAGATCAAGAGAAAAACTAGAAAGAAAAATAATAAAGGATGATTAAACTTACAGGATATATGTGTTTTGTGTTTATAGAGATCACCACTTAGTCTAAACCTAGACATGTAAAGGGTATATATAACCCTCTACAGGGGCTGGCCATATAAGGCCTTTGGATGGGCTTTTCGGGGTTTTTCTTTGTCGGCCCGATTACATTAAACATCATTAATTAACGAGCTAGTAAATGCTAAATAACTACTAGTGACTGAGACTTCTTTGTTTCTTACAACACTCTTCTTAAAATGGAAGATAATAATGATAGAAAAACCTATCTAGATTATTTGTGTATCGATCTAAATTATGTTGAAGAACAAAGAAATAATCTCTTGTCAAAACATAGAGATTTTATTCATGAACTGAATGCATGCAAAGAACAGCTTTCAGTATTAAAACAAGCAAAACTTGATTTTCTTACCATGCAGCATGTAAACACTGAGATTCTCAAAGAGAATAAAAAAATTAATAATAGAACTGAAAGAGCTAACATCAATCACTGAAACATGGCTTAACAGTTCTAATAAAGTAAATCAGTGCATCAATGAACAAATCTCATCTCAAAAGAAGAGAATTCTAGGAGTTGATCAACTCACTGAAGATTCCTCTAGTTATTGGAGAAAAGATTTATTCTTTGTAAAATCTTCAATGGATGACACAAAAGTGTCCATACCTGGTGTTGAAAGACCATGGTTGTCTGAAGCTGAAGGTTTTATTCTGCCAAATCGTGATACTGGTAGAATACTCCCAGCTGAGTCACAAAGAAACACAATTGATCCTTTAGTTACTGTCACTGACTCTTCAGCAACTAAGTATGATTCAGCGGATGAATCCTCAGTCTGTAACACCACTCTTACTCCACTGAAGAAATTAGATGGTGTGGAACTAGTTTCTGGACCAAAAACTATCAAATCAACTTTGAAGTCAAAATCTATATTCAAAGCTAAAACTTTAAAAGGTGTCAAAATAAATGAACCATCCTCAACTCTTGCTACTTCAAAAGTTAACTCAGCTCCTGCTGGTAAACTAAAGAGTGTGAAAATTGAAGATGATCCTTCCTTGGCTATTGTAATAAAAGAACTTAACAATCTAAAATTACAAATTAGCAAGAATCAGTCATCTTACTCTAGAAATAATCAACCACAATAGGACTTCAAAATAAATACAAAATGCAACTCAAAAAGAGTTGTGATATATGTGGCTTAAACAATCATCTCTTTGATGATTGAAACAAGGTTTTGTTTTGTAAAAAGAGTAAGAGAACTAATCACAGAACCTGTGATCATGCTGAATACATTTCTACCAAGAACATGTCTCAGCATCTTAAAAGTCTGGGTAGATCTTCCTCAAGACCTAAAAACCTAAGACCATCAAAACACTTCTTCCCTCCATGCATACACTGTAGGTTTAGTAATAATCTTTCAGAGGATGATGTAAACTATCCCATATGTGATATATGTAGAAGTTATGATCATGATACACATAGTCATAACAGTGTCATTTCTCTAAAAGGAGGAATCAAGCCTAAAAACCCTCAGCATGTCATGAAAAGTTATGAAACATGTGGTGCACTATTCATAACACAACTGATCACAATGACATTGAGTGGTTCAGAAGAGGTGAAGAACTTCAAGCTAAAAAGTATAAAGTTCTTCAATCAACTAAGGCTGAATCATCAAATACAAACAGACCTAAGACTCCTACTAAAAGGTAGGCCTCTAAGAAAAACTAATCATTCTGAACATGTTTGTGCAATGTGACAATAGGAAGCCATATGGTACTTGGACAGTGGATGCTCAAAACATATGGCTGGTGTCAAGAGTTATCTACATAAATATATGGAACAACCAGGACCTAAGGTGGTGTTTGAAGATGACTCTACATGCACAACTAAAGGTTATGGCTCTATCAAATGTAATGGTTTAGTTTTTACAAAGGTATCATTGGTAAATGGTCTTAAGTAAAATTTAATTAGCATCAATCAACTCTGTGATGCTAAATATATTGTTTAGTTTGATGAGAAAAGAGGAACAATCTTCAACTCAAATAAAGAAGTTGTAATGATTGCTCTAAGAGGAAGAGATGTATATGTTCTTAACATGACATATTCTGCTCAAGAATCTTGTTTCTTTGCAAAAGCCTCTGAAAATCTCATCTGGCTTTGGAATAAAAGACTTGCTTATCTAAAGTTCAAAACAATCAACAAACTGACAAAACAAAATCTTGTCATTGGTCTTCCTTCACTTGTCTACTCAAAGGACAAACCATGTTCATCATGTGAAAAGGGAAAGCATCATAGAGAAAGTTTTAAGACAAAACAAACATCTTCTATCCAGAAATGTCTTCATTTACTTCACATGGATTTATTTAGACCTGTAACTCCTAAGTCCATTAACCATGAAAAGTATACCCTTGTCATTGATGATGAGTACTCAAGGTACACCTAGGTATACTTCCTGAAAAAGAAATGTCAAGCACCTGAAACCATCATGTCCTTCATCAAAAGAGTTGAAAATCAAAATGACATCAAAGTCAAACAACTTAGAACTGACAATGGTACTGAATTCAGAAACATCATTCTTATTAACTTCTCTGATGAAAAAGGGATTTCTCAAAACTTTTCCTCTCCTTACATACCTAAACAAAATGGTGTTGCTAAAAGGAAAAATAGAACTCTCATATAAGCTACAAGAATAATGATTTTATGATCTGTATTTTCTAAACAATACTGGATTAAAGCTCTAGCCATTACATGCTACACTCAAAACAGGTCCACTATTATGAAAAGACATCTCAAAACTCCTTATGAATTTCTTCGTAAGAGAATTCCAAACATCAACTTTCTTCATGTCTTTGGATGTCCAGTTTACATTCATAATGATTAAGATCACTTAGGAAAGTTTGAAGAAAAAGCTGACGATGGTTATCTTTTTGGATACTCACTTGTTTCTAAGGCCTTTAGAGTCTTCAACACTAGAAGACAGCAAATTGAAGAAACCTATCACATCACATTTGATGAAAGCCCTGATGTTATCAAATTCTCAAAACCTTTAGTTGACAACATCAACATTGCTGAAACTGAAAGATATCCACCTGTTGAATATCTTCATCCTTATGAACCCTGTCAAAGATATCAAACAAACAGTACTGATGTGTCCTTCATAGAACCCTATGAACATCCTGAACCAGTTATCCTTGAAACTAAAGTTACATCTGACCAAAATGGTTAAGCTAATCAAAATGATCAAACTGCTCAGACTGATGAAATCTTAAATGATGATCTGTCTTAACATTCTAATCACACCAATGATGAACAAATCATTGATAATCTCCTAAACACTAAAGTGCTTCAGCTCATGAATGTCTCTTTGTAGATTTTCTCTCTAGAAAATAACCAACCTATCGGCATCACCACCCCCTTTCCCCCACCCCTCCCCCCCCCCCTTTCCCACCCCTCACATCGCCCCCCCTCCCTCCCTATACCCCCGCCATCTTCAAATTCCCCCCCCCCTTTCCCCACCTCTATCCGCACCTCCCGCCCCCCCCCGCCTCCCCTGTCGACCCCCGGCCGATTCCCCCCACACCTCCCCCCCCTTCACCCTATCCCGCATCCCCCACCCCCTACCACACCTCCCCCCCTCCCCCACTATTCCCTCCTCCTCCCCAAGCTCCCCTCTCTCATCAAATTCGACCGCGCCTTCCCCAATCCCCCCCCACCCCCCCCCCCCCCCCCCCCACCCCGCCATCCCTCGCCTCCCCCCCTACTCTCCCCCCCCCTACCTCCGCCACCTCCCACACCCCCCCATTTCCCCCCCCCCTATTCCCTCCCCCCACCCCCTCCCCCCCCATAGCCCCCCCAACTCCCGACATTCCCACTATTCCACCCACCCCCCAACCCTCCCCCTTTCCACACCCTCCGCCCCTTCCCCCCCCCGACCCTACCACACCCTAACAAAAACCTTTAGTTGACAACATCAACATTGCTGAAACTGAAAGATATCCACCTGTTGAATATCTTCATCCTTATGAACCCTGTCAAAGATATCAAACAAACAGTACTGATGTGTCCTTCATAGAACCCTATGAACATCCTGAACCAGTTATCCTTGAAACTAAAGTTACATCTGACCAAAATGGTTAAGCTAATCAAAATGATCAAACTGCTCAGACTGATGAAATCTTAAATGATGATCTGTCTTAACATTCTAATCACACCAATGATGAACAAATCATTGATAATCTCCTAAACACTAAAGTGCTTCAGCTCATGAATGTCTCTTTGTAGATTTTCTCTCTAGAAAATAACCAAAAAAAAAAGAATTCTAAAGCACTAAAGTATCCTTAATGGGTTAATGCCATACAAGATTAACTAAACTAATTTTTCAGAAACAAAGTTTGGACATTAGTTCCTGCACCTTATGGTAAAACCATAATTGGCTCAAAATAGGTATTCAGAAACAAAATGGATGAAACTAGAATTGTCATCAAAAACAAGGCAAGACTTGTAGCTCAAGGCCACAATCAACTAAAAAGCATAGATTATAATGAAACATTTGCTCTATTTGCAAGACTTGAAGTAATTAGGATCTTTCTTGCCTTTGCCACGTACATGAACTTCATAGTTTATCAAATGGATGTCAAAAGTGCATTCCTCAATAGTAAAATAAAAGAAGAAGTTTATGTCAAACAACCTCCAGGTTTTGAGAACAGTGAGTTCCCCAACCATGTTTGCAAATTGGATAAAGCCCTTTATGGACTTAAACAAGCTCTAAGAGCATGGTATGAATCTCTCTTAACCTATCTCACTGAACACAAGTTTGTAAGAGGTAAGATAGGCAACACTCTGTTTGTCTAAAAAACATAAACTGATGTGATTTTGGTTCAAATCTATGTTGATGACATTATCTTTGGATCCACCAGCACAAAATTGTGGAAACAGATTGCTAAACTGATGACTTAAAGATATGAAATAAGCATGATGGGTATGCTCACCTATTTCCTTGGATTTTAGATTAATCAATCTGAAAGAGGCATTTCAATCAACCAAGAAAAATATGTCAAGGATCTGCTAAAAAATATGACATAAATGGTTCATCAGTGAAAACTCCATTGGTACCCCCTAACAAGTTAGGGCCTGATCTCAATGGCAAAGCTGTAAATGAGACTCAGTACAGAGGTATGATTGGATCACTAATGTACTTAACTGCAAGCAGACCTGACATTTAATTCTCAACTTGTCTCTGTACAAGATATCAAGTAAATCCTAAGGAATCTCACCTTATTGTTGTTAAGAGAATGTTTAGGTAACTAAAAGGTACTCCAAGTCTTGTTCTGTGGTATCCAAAATGTTTAGGTTCTGATCTAAAAGGATACTCAGACTCTGATTATGCCGGTTGCAACATGGACAAGAAAAGCACCTCAAGTGCTTGTCAGTTGCTAGGAGGCAAGCTTATGTGCTGGAGTGCTAAAAAGTAATAGCATGTAGCTATGTCATCAGTTGTAGCTGAATATGTAGCTACTGCTAGATGTTGTGCCAACATATTATGGATGAAATGTTAACTCAGTGACTATGACATCATATAAAAAAGGTACCCATATTTTGTGATAACACCAGTGCTATTGAAATCTCAAACAATCCAATTTTGCACTTAAGAACAAAGAATATTGATATAAGATATCACTTTTTTAGAGATCATATTCTAAAAGGGGACATCGAATTACATTTCATTCCCACTGAATATCAACTTGTTGATAATTTCACCAAGCCTCTAGATGAGCCAACTTTCAAAAGGTTGATTGTTGAACTAGGTATGCTAAACATTAATTCAAAACCTGATAGTACTGCCTAAAGAAAACTGAAAGCACTTTCATCCAAAACTAAACAAATATTCATGGTAAATGTCAGTTTAGTTTCTGCATACAACCTTTAGCTTACGTAAGTAAAGTAACTGAGCAATCACATATGTCTCATTCATGGTTTGCATAAGCATGTGTGGTTTTGTCGCCTTCACTAAAGCATAGATATTGGTTAAGTCAAGAACTGAACAAAAAATTGTGTATTTTCTTTAGTTCAGTTTAGACAAATAATTTTATCTAAATCTTCAGCTATCTCTCGAGTGAAGTAACTGAGCAATCACATTTGTCTCATTCATAGATTTATATGATCATTTGTGGTTTTGTCATCTTCATTGGAAGACTGATGATGATGAAGATTAAAATGATCATTTCAGCATGACATAACATCAAACTTGAACCTAGTCCAGCTTTTTCAAACATCAATCTTAAGGTTAGCCTTAATACATATTTGATTTTCAAAAGTAATATTATTTTATAAAAATAATTCTTCTTCCAAAGAATTTGTTTAAAGTAAAGTATATTAAGGATGTCCAACAGTATGAATGACCTCATCAACTTTTTCTCACCTACTTTTTTAGTTGAATAGGTGGCTGTTCACTGTTCTAAGTGTCAGATACATGCTTTGCTAACTTTCATTAAACACAAAGTTTAGCACACATTTTGAAAACAAACCCTAAACATTCCTATAACTTTATTACCTCAAATGATAATTACACTTTCTTAAATAAAAATTTGTAATTTCATCCTTCATATAAATCACAACAAACATTTCGACAACTTACTCTCACAAATTCATCAAGAACAAACAAAACATACACCTTAAAAACAAATCAAGCCTTTAAAACCCTAACTACCTAAAATGGCAGAATCATCATCACACAATCCCTCATCACCTAAAATCACTCCCAAGGAAGAACCTATCACTCTTGATATATAACAAAGACTTTAGAAGAGTCTAAGGTTTGGGTATCCACTCCTACAAGTGGAGTTGGAGGAGACATTGGTATTACCACCTTTAGAAATGCTCTTAGGGCACGCTATCCACCTCACTCAAGTCTGTATGTTCCCTCACCCTCCATAATAATAGTAAGACCATGGTTTGCAACAATAGGATATAATGGGGAGATTGGGGTAAAAGGAACTCTCAAAAAGAGTTGCCTTCCTCCTAGGTGGAGGTTGTTGATGGGTCTAATCATTCAGTGTTTAGGTTGGAAAACAGGTGGCCTAGATCAAATATCTAATAAGAATTCTACTATTTTATATTGTCTATGCAATGGGGTATATGTAGATTATGCCAAAATAATATGGGAGGATTTAATTAATAAGCTGAATAAGAAGTCTAGGGAAAATATTGTTCCCTATCCTAGGTTTATATCTCTTCTTCTGGAACATATGATGTCCAAATATGAAAATGAGGAGGTTATCATAAACCCCACTCAGGTCTTTAGTGTTCTCAACTAGACAATGAAGCCAAACCAACCAGAAGAACCTCCCTTCACTAACCACATAAAGGCCATCTACAAATTAGATGTGCCTGTAGACTCCAAAGCTCCAACACCTTCCTCACAAACTAAGGAGGTTCCCAAAGGCAAAAAGCCTGGAGCTAAAAGTAGACTCATAAGAAAACAATCTTCAAAACATACATTTGAGTCAAAGACAGAGGTTTCCAAATCTAAAACTGACCAATCAAATAAGGATACTCAGTCCAGTTCGGCCAAGGACATAAGCCCAAGCCATCCTTCACCTCCCACACCAGTGGGTGGTGAAATGCATAAAGAGGTACATCAAGTAGCTGGTGGTCCAACATCTTTAGGGGCCACTAGTTAAGAAAGATCCCACCCTCAACTCAGTAGTGGTATGTTTGCATCTACTAAATAAACTTGCTTATTCAGCTTCTTTCATTGATGCCCTGAGTCTGCATCAAGATGTGATGCTTCAGCAAATTCTATAGCTAAAGTTGGTCCTGGAATATCTACTCCTAATGATTCCATATCTTCATAAAAGAGTATGGATGAAGGACCAAAACATATTAAATTGATCACATATTTGTAGGGACTAACCCAAGTATCCTTGTAGATCAAACCAAATCTGTTAGAGATGGGTTGAAAACTGCCCACACTGATTTAGGTATAAATGACGAGTCTAGAGCAGATGAAATTTCAATGAAAATAAAGCTGGAGGATTTATCAATTCTCATAAAAGACATTAGATCTGCCTTCTTCACTCCTGAATCCCCACAAGATGAGCAAATTATTGTTTAAGATGAGAGTGAAGAAGAAGAAGAATCTGAAAGATATGAAGATACTAAGGCTACCTCTCATACTGGAGATACTTCAGCTACACATCCTCTATCTCCTAAATCAACTCAAATACAAAAGTTAATGGCTCAGGTTCACATCCTTCGGTCTCAACAGGAAATGCTGGAACAACAAAAGGCAAAAGCTAAAGAAGAAGTTGCTTCACTAAAGATTGACTTCAACAAACCCCTCAAAGAACAAGATCCTTTGAATGAGCTAAATGAGTTAGCAAGAAAGAAAAGAAAAAGAACCAGTGACTTAAAAGACCATTCCAGGTCAACAAAGAAACACAAGCCATCAAGTTCAGCATGAAGAAGAGGTTCATTGAGCAACAAGAACATCAAATATTATATTTTTTTGTATTAACTTTATCTTTTGTAATTGTAATGTAATGAAAGTTAATAGAAGTAATTATCATTTAATGTTGTTCAATTTATATCAGTTGTGTAAGAAGAATTTTTTTTGCTCACTTACAACTAATTTTAACTTAGGCTACTTGTATATTCAAATAGGGGGAGATTGTTGGGTTCAGTTCCTGAGCCCTTTAGCCTCTTAGTAGATTTAAACATAAAATCTGCTAAGTATTACTCAAGCTAAAGTTCTTCAGTTTAAGTCACTAAAGTTTCCTTTAGCTTCAGCTCTTCAGGTCCTTAGAAGATTGGGAAGCATCTTCACTTCATTTTATGTAGCGGTACATATACTAAAGAAGGCCCTTGGTTATAGCTTTAGTTTAGCTTGGTTGACAATTCCAAGCTGAAGGATGTCTATCTGTTTAACAGAAGCTGCAATATGTTGTTTTACTTCTAGAAGGTTTACAGGGCAGGAAAAAGATTGCTTTATGTCAAAAGGAATAAAGCAATATACTTTGGAAAAGGTGCTTCTAAAGTCAGTATAGAAGTACATCATTTTTCCTTAAAGGACTGTACCTGGTACTTTAGAGCATGTCAACATTTAATGTAATCTCAACCACCAATCAGATATGTGACAAGCGTAGTAGGTTAACTTGTAAACCCTAATCCTTTTAACTATAAAAGGAGAGGGATTCCTAGAGTAAATTTTATCTCTTCCAATTAATGTGAAACCCATTAAAGAGTTCATTTATCTCTTAAATAAACTGACTCGTACCACTGAACGCTGAAGCTTCAGTTTGGTCATAACAATTTTGTTTTCTTACTCTCTTAACTTTGGTTAGAGTTTAAGTTTGAAGGAGATAACACCCCAATTGTCATTCAACCACCTTCGTATTCCGCAAGTAAGGTGTGTCATAGATTCTTTATTTGATTCTAATAAGGCCCTATACGTTAAAAAGTACTTCTGTGTGTTTTAAACTTGTTCTTTATATTGCATATATATATATATATATATATATATATATATATAAATAATATATATATATAAATATATAATAATATATATATATATAAAAAAGATGGTGGAAAATATTTGTTTAAAACTCACTTTGTTGCCATGGAATTTAATTAGTTTAAACTTAGTAAACCTTTTATCATATTCCAAAGGACCAAAACTAAATGCTAAAAAAACAAAAAGGAACGATTAAGTATATAATTTGGGCATAAATGCATGATTTATGGGGTTAAATGATCCCGAAAAAGTGTATAAAATGACACCTCATCACACCAGCAACTTTTCAAAGATGCATGACGGCAATTTTCCACGACATGGTGGAAGACTTTATGGAAGTTTTCATCTAGGATTTCTCAATATTTGGTAACTCTTTTAATTGTTGTCTTGCTAATTTGGAAAAAATTCTTGCTAGATGTGAAGAAACCAACCTTTTGCTAAATTGGGAAAAATGTCCTTTTATAGTAAAAGAAGGCATTGTGTTGGGACATAAAATTTCTGGGCAGGTATTGAAGTAGATAGAGCTAAAATCGATGTAATAGCCAAGTTATCCTACCCGACAAACGTAAAAGGTGTTAGAAGTTTCCTAGGACATGTTGGATTTTATCGTAGATTCATAAAAGACTTTTCTATCATCTCTAAACCAATGACCTAGCTTTTGTAAAAGACGCAAAATTTGATTTTTTTGATGATTGCAAAAAGGCATTTAATATTTTAAAAGAAAAATTAACTACCGCGCCTATCGTAATATCTTTTGATTGGAATATGCCATTTGAATTAATGTGTGACGCTAGTGACTTAGCTCTTGGAGTTGTTTTAGGACAACGAATAGATGTGAAATTCAAACCAATCTATTATGCTAGCAAAATGCTAAATAATGAGCAAGAACATTATACCACTACCAAAAAGAACTTATTGTAGTAGTTTTCTCTTTTAATAATTTTTGCCCTTATCTTATTTTATCAAAAACTATAGTGTACACTGATCATTCTACTTTGAAGTATTTGTTTAGTAAACAGGATGCAAGCCTAGGCTTATACGATGGGTTCTGCTACTTCAAGGTTTCAACATTAAAATCAAAGATAAAAAGGGACCAGAAAACTTGGCAGTAGGTCACTTATCTAGGTTAGAGAATCCAAACTTGGAGATGTTAACTGAGAGGGAAATTGCTGATGAATTCCTCGATGAGCATGTAATGGTTCTAAAATCCAAGTTTAATGACGATGAACCATGGTATGCAGATTTTGTTAATTATATTGTTGGAAAGGTTTTTCCCCCAAATTGGACAATTGAAAAAAGAAAGAGGTTTTTTTCGTAAGGGACTTACTTCTAAGAGGAACCTTATGCATTTAAACTATACTCGAATAATATAATGAGAAGGTGTGTGGCTAGAAGTGAAACCCTCAAAATTCTAGGAAATTGTCATTCAGGACCTACTAGTGGACATCATGGTGCTTCAGTTACCGCAAAGAAGGTTTACGAGTCTGGATTTTATTAGCCTAGTGTCTTTAAAGATGATAATGAGTAGATAATATGATGTGATGCATGTCAAAGATCGGGGAACATATCTTTAAGGAACGAAGTGCCTCAAAATAACATTCAGGTATGCGAAGTCTTTGATGTTTGAGGATTAGATTTTATGGGATCATTTCTCGAATCTAAAGGTAATAAATACATATTAGTAGTTGTCGATTATGTGTCCAAATGGGTCGAAGCTTAAGTGTTACCTAAGAATGATACGCGTGTAGTGGTCAAGTTTTTAAGAGGGTTATTTGCTAGTTTTGGGGTTCCTAAAGCTTTGATTAGTGATATAGCACTAGTACAAAAAGTGGATTTGGTCACACATGGGCAAAATGGAACGGCCACACATTCACATATTTATGTGACTATAGGTACCAAAAAAGACACCATTTACTAATTAGTCACACATGAACATTTTTATCGTGTGACCATTAGAACCGTATTGCGACACATTCGAACATTATGTGGCTAAAAGTAACTGATAATATTGTTTGGTCACATATGAATTTCGAACGTGTGACCAATACAAGTAAGCTTGAAGCATTGGTCACGATATACATATAAATAGTGACAAATATTTGTCACACACTTGAACAATGTGACTAAATGCCACATATGGTCACACTAAACATTTTGTCACACAATCATAATATTCATGTGGCCATTTGATGATCAATAGTCACACAAAATACACATTTCTTCAATTTAAACACCATATGGTCACACTTATTAACACTTTTGGTCACTTTATGCTTAGTTGTATGTGACTAAATACCCAAAACAAACATGCTTTGTGTGGCTAAATATTACAAAAGGTCACACAAACATCAAATTCATGTGGCCATTGGATGATCAATAGTCACACAAAATACACATTTCTTCAATTAAACACCATATGGTCACACTTATTAACACTTTTGGCCACTTTATGCTTAATTGTATGTGACTAAACACCCAAAAAAATTTGTTGGCTAAATATTATAAAAGGTCACAACCCATCAAATAACCATGTTGCCCTCCACTCTCACTCACTCACACAATAAAAGAGATAGATGGATGATCAATAGTCACACAAAAATAACCATAATTTCTCAATTAACACCATATGGTCACACTAATTAACACTTTGCTACTTTATGCTTAATTATATATGACTAAATACCCAAACAAACATCTTTGTGTGACTACATATTACAAGAAGGCCACACTAACATAAAATCTCATGTGACCCCTTGGATGATCAAATAGTCACACAAAATACATATTTCTTCAATTAAAACACCATATAGTCACACTTATTAACACTTTTGGCCACTTTATGCTTAATTGTATGTGACTAAACACCCAGAAAAAAAGCTTTGTGTGACTAAATATTACAAATGGCCACACAAACATAAAATTCATGTGGCCATTGGATAAATATTAGTCACACAAAATACACATTTCTCACTTTTATTAACTTACAAAGACAGTACTAATATTTACTCTAACAGCACTAACTACTTGGAGTAAATTCTTCAAAACTTCAGCAGAAGCAAAAACTTCAACTAGCAGCACTAATCTTTAACTAACATTAGTAACTCTGAATCAACAGTAGAAACTAGAAAACCAATATGAAGCCTTTTAAATCCCAACAATCCCCACCTAAACTTGATATTTACCTTGTAAATCATCAAGTTTACCTTGTTACACAAAATACAGATGGTTGGTTACTAGTATTGTGGGTGATGCCATTTATAGATGTGTTACTTGTGCCTTGGATGTGAGCAACAAGAGGGTTACAAGTAGGTCTTTACAAGTGGAAATGTAGCCTTCTACTAGTGATAACAAGCTCTTATCAATGATGATGCCTGCTATGGATGCTGTTATAGGTGACTGTCTGTAAGGATGGAGCTACAAGGAAGTCATGTTGTAACACCTTCATAAAGGAAATGTAATCCTTGATATAGTGTTTCTCAACAATGAGGCATGTTTTTGTTATCTGGTCATTTTAGTCTATTCTGGGCTAATATGTCTTTGACAGCAAATAATGGGAAATGTAGTTGTTGTGGGTGTACTATGAAGAATTGCTTTTTGTATTCTATTGTTGTATTTGTCTTTCTCAAAAGATCATGGGCATGTCTATGATCTTGACAGTATGTATCTTCATAAGTTGTTTCTAATATATCTTCACAGTTTTCACCAAAAAAAAGTACATGATTTTCACCATTACATAAGTTACCATAAAGTTTGATTGCTAAACACAACATAAACAAAAGCTAACATCTAAAACATGTTATAACATGATCAGCTTCCACATGACACCTTTCTTTTCCCCTTTGCCTTATCTGCACAAGTTTTTGTTTTCCTGGCTCCCATTTTCTTTTCAATTTCATCCCATGTAGTAACACTTGCTAGTCCCAGCACACATCCTGTGACTGGTACATGGCTATACACGTTTGGATTGTTTTTCTTGCAAACTGGTACATATTTACCTTTAGACATTGCAGAGTTAGAGTCATCAATGCAATCCTTGTCTGTGTTTCCCTTGTCTGTGGTTTCCATGTTTGTGCTTTCATTGTCTGTGCTTGGAAAGTAGTTCCATTCTAGATATTCCTCAATTGTGCCATATCCATAAGCATCTAGCAATCCTTGTGTTGATGGCCCATAAAATACTGGAGCACTTGCTTTTTTTGCTGCCCATCTCCTGTCATCTGAGCTGTCTGAGCTAATGTCAATTATTTCTGCAAAAGAAAATTAAGTATAAGCAGATAATATCCTAACCAAAACACACATTTGTCAATCAAAATAAGCAGATAACACAATATAGAAGATAACATCATTACTTCATTAACCAAATACAAACCATTCTAACATAATAAATTAAGTTACAGGCATATTGTTTTATAGTAGATTAACATCTACTACCATTACATAAGGACCAAAAAACATAACATCATAAAGTAGATTAACATCACTATCCACTTCTAAGCTTCCTCTTCCCTATCTTCTCTTCAGCAAAAGTCAGCAAAAGTCATTGTATCTTCACTCCAAAGGTCTTGCCTTTAATAGCATCCCTGGTTTTAGCATTTGCAAGCCCAAGTACACAATTTGTTATTCGTACAGGGCTTTTGACAATGAGTGTTTTAGTTGATGCTTGTAGCTTAGCCTTAGACCCACATGCTTCTACTTTAGCCTTAGAAGATGCCTCAGATGCTTGTGCTTTAGCCAACATACATGCTTTAGCCTTTTTAATGTCTTTCCAAGAAGGTTTTACATCACTCTCATTACATCCTGATTTTGAACCCCAAAACCTGCCATTGTCCTTGTACTCATCTGACAAATAGTGGTACCATTTGAGCAAACTCTTAGGTGGTTCTGGAGAGTCATAATCTATCTCCTCGGAAGTGCTAATTTGAGAAGTGCTATATGAGTCTGAGTTGTTGTTGTCTGAGCTACTATCTAAATTCACAACAATGTTTTCTGCAAGTTAACAACAAAGTCTGAGCTATGCATACTTAAGGAAGTCTTTTCAATTAAAGCTCTGACTAATGTTGACAGCAAAATGGTGTGTGGGTATGGCCTGAGGAATGGGTTGCTACCTATCCTAATATCCTTAGCAAGATCAAAATCAGTTATTTGGTTTTCACAATGAATTCCCAAACACTCCTTCATAATGTGGCTAATGCATATGGGTCCAATTTTTTAATCCAAACACCCCTAAACTGCTATATATGTGTTTAAGAATATAAGGGGATTCGAAAAAGGTTATCATTCTAAGAAACATGAGCAGATAAGCAACACACAGCAACACATATGAGCAGTTAAGCTTGAAAAAAAACATATAATGGACACACATTAGCAGAGAAGCTAAAAAATAAGCAAAAAAGGAAATAAGGAAAAAAAAGAAGATAATAAAGTTACCGTTCTGATTTGCCATGTTTGAAATTAGGGTTTATGAAAAAGTGTTAGGGATTACTGTAGCTGAACGATTTTGGTGGGTGAAATGAATTAATGTGTGTTATGAATGGGTGGAAGAGTTTAAGGGGGTAGAGGGATAGTTAGGCGGTGGTGGGTGGAATGAATTAATGTGTGTTATCATTAATTAATGTATCGGTTCAGTTCTTAGCTTAGCAGTTTTAACTTACCTTAGCAGTATTAGGTTTAACCTAGCAGTATGAACTAGTTTAACCAGTTCTAAACATCATAACTGTCATTCAGATTATCCAGCAAAACTTTCATACAATACTTATCATAACCTTAATTCAAAGACAGAAATTAAACATTATTAAGACTAAACAACACCTGAACTTTAATAAACATCATAACTTTCATTAATTAGGATTATCCAGCAAAACTTCCATACATCCTTCATACTTATCATAACCTTAATTCACAGACACAAACTGAACATTATTAACACTAAACAACCATTACAGCTGACATGCCTGGCAGCACTAACTATTGCCTGGCAGTACTAAATGAGTTCAGCAGTACATACATATAAACCAAACAGGATGTAAAAAATTAATAGATAAAATGAAATCATTCACAAGAGTATTTGCATGACAACTTAAGCATGACATGGTTCACTTGGATTTTCGTATCACAACACCTCCACAGTCCTTTCGATAGTAGTCATCTCGTGATTCATTAGCCAAGTCACGTTGATCTACAAGAGGCAATACGTTATCATTGCGATGGTGAATGACGGTACTAAATTCCTCATCGACTTCGCCATACGTATCTTTGTAATTCTTAGGAGGAGTCTTAAAGACAATAGATAATTTTTTATCTACCAAGTTTTTCACATAAAACACTTGTAGTGCTCGTGAGCCTAATACGAACGGATCAACCTTGTGGCTTAAATTATTCAGGTCGACCAATGTATACCCAAGTTTATCGCGTTTCACACCACCAGATTTGTGATTAACCCAATCACATTTGAAAAGAGGAATTTGCCTGAAACGGTAATCTGGTACCCATATCTCTTGTAAAACACCATAATAGTATGCTTGTTTTGTGGTTGCAACTTCTTTAGATATGTTCAGATCGATTGCCTCAACACTAACCCCACTGTTCCGGTAAACTTTACCATCATGACATTTCGTACGAAAGGTATACCCATTGATGTTATATGCATCATATTTCACTACTGTGGCGCGTGGTCCATATGATATCCACCTTATAGTTTCTGATACACTTTCTTTGTCGATCGCTAACTCTCTCTTTCCACTTGAATTTCATTACACGTATATATTAACTTCAAATTTAAGGAACAACAAACAAACAATTATAAATAGCATACGATTAATTACCTCTTCGCGTAACCACTTAGCAAAAGATTTATTATGCTCATTTTCTAGAAATGCTATTCGTTTACCCGGGTTTTCTGTTTTCAAAACTTGCTTGTGTCGCCTGAAACAATGTCTTTGATTATTATATTTGATAGAACATTTTAAGTAACGAAATAGACATGTGTTAGTAATACTTACTCGATATACGGTACAAGTTCATCTGTATTTTGTATTACATACAAATGTGCTTTCTGAAAGAGTTCCACAGAAACTTCACTTGATTTGCCGGCCGACAATGGCTTTCCTTCCTCATTTTCATAAGTTTCATGTTTATCAGGTGGGATACCAATAGTTTCCATGGATTTATGATATTCGCTAAAAAACTCTATTGTTTCTTCCGTAATAGTCTCCTCAGCAATGCATCCCTCTGGTCTATTTCTGTTTCGCACATGTCCTTTAATAACCTTCATCTTCATTAATCATCAAGTTTCTTCATTAAAAGCTTCATAATCACCAGGAGGATGTATCCAAACATCTCTTCACTTCTTAAGTTGTTTCTTGATAAACCTGAGAAGCTCAAAAGCCATTTCACACTCATAATCAACTTGTAGCTTCCCTTCCCACATTCTTCTATATGTAAATTGTGCAAGAGGATACTCTTTCTCTACCAACATGTAGATGTACATAGATTCCAACATCAGGCAATGTACTCCACATGAATCAATCAGCTTCCAGCTCTTAATCAAGTATCTCCCTTGTTCTCTCCATATCACAAATACCATGCACATGGTTCAAACCTAGTCAATTAAGTTTCCCCATAATACTACTGTTAAATTCACCACTGCATTGTTGACTTAAACCTATCTTTCACTATTCTGTACAAGACTTCCAGATCTTCTCTATCAAACATTTTCAGCATATCCTTAAATCTCATATAAACTTGAGTAATTCCATCTGCTCTTGTAATATGATAATAAATCTTTCTACATCCTGGTGATTCTTGAAGTCAACAATGAGGATGCATGTGTTAGGTTGCTAAAGTATGGTATTTAACTGCATCTTCATCAAATGGAATAATCTCACAACATTCTTTGAGCTCTGCTTGTTTAGTCTCATCCTCTACATTTTGCTTCTTTATGGATTCTCTATCAAGTTCTTCTCCTGCTCTCTTTGAACTTTCTTCTACTCTTGTCTTACTGCCTGCTGCTTTTGCTTTACTACCTTCCACCTTCTCAGTATCCATAGGCACAAATGTGTTTACTCTCTAAGAGCTTTGTCAAACAACTTTTTGAATATCATTCAAAACATTTGTATCTTCAAATGATTGTGCTTGATCCAGCAATGTTTTTCAGATAATTACACATTGTAGTTTCTCTACTTTTGCAATTTTAGTAGTGGTTTTTTCCTATTTCTTGTTGCTCTTAATGCTTGCAAAATTTTCACCTATTTCTTCTTGCATCATAAGAGTTGTATAAAAAAACTAGCTGTTCTTCATCAGCTCAATACAGCTTCTCTTCATGATTGGTAATCTTCCCCCGTCCATTTATAATCTTTCCATCATAGCTTGAGCATTATCCCATGAAACAATGTTATCTTCTTCTTCTCTTTGTCTTGCAAGCCTATCTTCTTCCTTCATTTCTGCTTAAAGTTGAGCTTACAGAGTCCTTTTAGACAAGTTCCTCATCAGCTTAAATCTGATCTTTTCCTCTTTTGTTGGTTCTTTTTGTTTTCTGTCTTCTTCAACCATTTTGGCTTTACCTTCATCTCTTGTACCTTGAGCCTTTCTGAATTTGCAATTGTGTAACACTTATTCCTTTTGGAATGTTACTTGGCTCGTGCATAAAACACTCCAATTGCCTTATGGTTTTAGCCCTCATTTGTATCTTCCATTAAATCTCAGCAAATCATATCATCTTCCACTTGTATTAGTTGTAGGAGAAGTAGGGTAGCATTACAAACAGTTAATTGTGAACACTGGCAGTACTAATATAAACACTGCAAGCTAGTAACCAACTTCACCATGAGTAGATAACTGACAACAACACCTAACTACTTCCTTTTCAGCAACATTAACTTCTTGATCTACCATGTCCTGTCCTGCAAACAGTTATTCATCATTAAAAACACTTGTATCAAACAAATCTTCATCATCAAACCTCCCCTGAATCCTTGCATCCTCATGAACCAATAAAATATCTACATCCGCATCAATCTCATCAATATTCCTCCCCAATTTGGATGCATCCTCCTGATCACCAAACATACTTCAACAAAGGATTCAACCCTATAGATTACCAACTTTACCAAAAACCTTTTTCAACACTAGAATTCTTGACCATTCCTCTTGTTATAGCTTCTTGAACCTCTTTTTTTAGGCTGTAAATCCTCCTTAGCTTGAGCAAGACTTTGTAATATTCAAGGTCTTGAACTCCATGTACAAATTGGTACACATTTCCATCAATTCCTTAAGTTGTATACTATCCTCATCACTTCGAGGTGTGTTAACTCCTTCGAGTGGTGAATCATAGGATGTTTTAGACACATTCTCAAACTTAGTTCGAGCAATTGTGTCTCCTATGGTGTCTTGGTGCCTGGGACCACTACCTGAACCAGTTCCCTAAGGAGTAGGCTCATTAAGTGTTGCCTTAGATCGGGTCTTAGTGATGTTACCACTGACCTGCTCTGCTTCTAAGCTAGAAGCAGTAGTGGCAGCCCTTTCCAAAGCTGTCACCGAACCTTCCACCACTCCTAATTGTATGTTGTATCAGCATAGTGTCCAAACAAAGGTGTTACGTTTTCCTAAAAAATCTTTACAATTATTTTCATATTAGCAAAAACCTTTTTAGTATGACAAGGTGCATTGTAAACAACATTATGAGAGGGCGCCTTATCAAGTTGTTTGTCCAAAAACACTTGTAAAAACCTTGGATACATTAAAATTTTAGCATAAAGGCTATCTAGGTTTCTAGTCATACCATCAAAAACCATTTTAGAAAAATTAAACTTTTGGTTAGTAGACAAACAAATAATTGCAGAAGCTATATTGCTATGAACTCATTCAACTAGTTTTTCGTTAGACTTAAGCATATGCAAAATTTGTATGAACAAAGAAATTTCCATTAAAGGAGAAGTAAGATTGGAAAAATGGTAAGTTTATCAGAAAGATTCTCAACCCATTAACTTCAAGTTTTCAAAAATAGTAGTTGTTGGAAGACAGTCAGTACCATCCTTATCTACAAATTGAAGGTCTCTCCTCACTGATGATTCAGTTATGACTAGTTTCTTGCCATCTACCAAGGCATGAATCTGTGTTTCTTCATTGATTGTTTAGGCCTTAGCAGTAGACCAAAAACTGCTCAATTGCAGTGAAACATAGATAGTTGATTAACATTCAAAATCATACCTTATAGGGTTTGCATTCAAGAAATCTTCTAACTCGGGGGGGTTGAAAATCATCACTAACAGTTGGCCGTTTCTAAGTATGCTAACCATAATAGTGAGAATCAACAATTTCAAAGCCGCCATATGTTTGTTTAAGGTTCCCGAAAAAGATTGATGAAATTAAGTAGGGTTGTTATTTGAGAGGTTGTGACGAGGGAGAGTGAAGGTCAATGACGGGTGGGAAAGAGCGACACGACCAGAGAGTGACGTGATGAGAGCTGTAGTGGTGACAGATTTGTGGTGAGATGAGAAGGGAGTTGTGGCGGAGACAAGTAGAGTTTTATTTTTGAGATTAATTTGGAATGAGATTCATGAAATTTTTGGGGGGAAATACATTTAGCCACGTGACTAAAAGTATTTTACTGAATATTTACAACAATAAATTTCACAAAAATATATGGAAGCGAAATACATTTTTTATAGCCACGATAAAAGCTGTAAAAAAAGTTTTGTTACATGTTTACAAAAAATTTAACGAACTAGTAGCAAAGGTTGAAAAAAACCGCGAATTTCGATAGCCGGGCGGCATCGACATCCTTGAGCATGTCCTCGTTCTTTGCGTTATTCAAACATAAAAATACCTTAAGCCAAGATAATAGTCGTGAAAAAAATTTTGTTACATGTTTACAAGAATTTAGAATAAGATAGTTGCAAAGTTGAAAAAATCACGAATCGATAGCCTGCGTTCTGACCTCCCTGTAATTGTGGATCGTTCTAGGCGGATTAATCGTGAGTTAATCGAGATTGCCAATTTTGTGCTATATTGTCGTTAGTGGGCTTTTAGCACGACGTTGTCGTGGCTACATATTTCTTGGGTTAAAAAGCCTCGATTCGATGTAGTGTCATGCGGCAGTAATGTATGTAGTTGTCTTATAAGTAAATGGAACCCAGCATGACCGGTGATAAGGCTAATTCACATTGTATCCCATGGTCATGTGCATTGGGTTGTATTGCTTATAGTGTCATGTTACTAACACATCATAACTGTGACAATAGTAATTAACATGTTTTAAGGGTCATGTCAAAGTGTTGTAGTGCTTATAGTGTCAAGTTATCAGACAATACATTACTGGTGCTCGACAATGGTAATTAACATGGGTCATATGGTCATGTCATTGGGTTTGTAGTGACTATAGTGTAACGGAACCCATGCATGACCGATATAATGGCTAATTCAACATGAGTCCATATGGTTTATGTGCATTTGGTTATCACTGGGTCCACATTCATAATTGGTATTTGACATCATATGTGCATATGCATTGGGTTTTATTGCTTATAGAGTCATGTTATAGACGACAACCATGGACTGTGTGACAAACAGGAGTTAAATACCATAGTTATAGGCCATGTGCATTGGATTGTATTGGCTTATAGTGTAATGTTATCGGCCAATACATGATTGGTGATCGACAATGGATAATTAACATGGGTCATGGGTCATGTGCATTGGCTTGTAGTGGCTTATAGTATCATGGAACCCATGCATGACCGGTGATAATGGCTAATTCACATGGGTCATGGGTCATGTGCATTGGGTTATCACTGGTCACATTCATTAATGGGTCGTTTGAACATCATATTGGGGTCATATGCATTTGGGATGTAAGTGTTCTTTATAGTGGACATGTTTACGACACATCCATTTGACCCCACCCTATTTTATTTTTATTTGTGACAAAGGTAATTAACATGGTTTAGGGTCATGTGTAAATGGATGTAGTGGCTTATAGTGTCATGTTTGTTGGGAGATTTAAGCTATCCGTCACTAATCGGTAATTAATTATTTACTATCCTAAATTGAACCGATTACTAACCCTCTGGTAACCGGATTGCGGGTACCCCGAAGGTGAGCGGATTACCGTCGGTTCGGTTCCAACGTTTTTAACCGTATTGACCTCAAATCTAGTTTAAACCGTATAACAGTGTACATAAAATGTCATTCAGTAAAATTAAAATGACATTAATTTAAAAGTCATATAAAACTGTAAGTATTTCCGTTACAATAAATGCATTCGCAATATTCATCATAAAACTTTTAACAAAAAATATACTCGACTTTATAGATTACGTCACATTAATCCATTTCCACACATAATTTTTACTAAAGTTCACATTAGGAGCTAAAAGTATACAATAAAAGTATTACAACAATCGTGAGTGTTTAGTTTTAACACCCTTAGGTCATATGCATTGGGTTGTAGTGGTTTATAATGTCTGCATGAAACATATAATTGTTAAAAAAAAATTACTTAACGAAATTGGAATCACGGGGTTGAGTTTTTTTTTTGTAAATTTTGATTGTTATTTTTTTTATTAAATTTATGGAAGTTTTAATTTAAATTTTGTCGCTTTTTAAAACATTTTTTATGTCTAAAATTTCTAAATTTTTAATTTAAATTTATATTTTTTAAATTTTGTATTAGAAGAAATTGTGTTTAATTAGGGGAGGGTTTATTTTTGTGAAAAAGTGTGAATTTTCAAAAAATTTAAAATTGTTACTTATCACTTTCGAGCCAAATTTTTACTTAAAATTTTTAAAATCACCTAGGAAGTTAATTCTGGCGTTTTGGCTTCCTTATTTTATCACAAACCCTATTTTATCTCCAATAATTGGGGTTGCACCCTAAACAGAACAACAAAATCTCTTTTTACACAATTAATTACCAATTTTACTTATTTTCTTTTACACATTGCTGCTGAAGAATCATGGAAACTCAGGCCATTGATGATCAGGATCACTTGGTTAATTATGATAATGCTAATGAAAATGACAATTTAGGTATCAAAAATATTAGAGGAGGTATTTTGAATGAGCTATGAGGGATGATGAATACAACCATTCAAATGGAATGTATTAATAGGGGCATAACAAACTACAGAGTTATATAAGTTCTCAAGATATGTGTTTAATCACATATCATTTTTTCTTATTAAAATGAGCTTAAAAGACCAAAAATATATGAAAAATGCATTGTATATGTGTGTTTTGTAATTTATGTCTTGCAGGTAACGGATATGTCAAAAATGGACAAAAACAAAACAAAAAGGACAAAACCCGAGCACGACATTGGAAGAGTGCAAGAAACGAAGCCGAAGGCATATTCAATTTTAATGGGCCAACCCGTACCTATTTTAATGGGCCGGGTCAGCCCATTATCACTTGAAATATATAAGCCTAAACCTAAGTCTAAAATACAAAGTCCAAATCCATTTCCTAAAAGCCTTTTATCAAAACCTGGCCCAAGTAAGAAATTTAAAAGCCCGAATCAAAATAGGTCAAAGTCCAAGTGGTCAAAAGATATAAATGGGTATTTTCACTGTTTACCCTTTTCCCCCTTTCCTTCCCATTTTCACCCACAACGAACCAGGGTAAAATCACCGCATTCACCCACATGAATCCTTCTAGAATCTAACACCCCTGACACGTCTGACAATGCTTGACACCCTGGCAATCCTAAGTAAATTGATTGGTAGAGAGGACGTGGCTGAATGATCAATGGCTCAGATTGAATTGATTGAGATCAAGGGCTTGGATTAATGATTGGAGACGCTCCTGAAGGCCTAGAATCTTCCTCACATCACTATAAATAGAGGAGTGATCACACGATGAAAGATATCGAGAGTAGGAGTAGCTTTAGCTTATTTTAGCTTATTATTGTCTTTTATGTAATTTCTATTTTTCTTAAGCTTGTAATCGACTTTTAATTAATAAAATTTCATTTTCCTTTTTAATTGTGTTTTAATTCTGACTTTACTATTAAGTAATCTTGTTGAAATTAAGTTTACATGTGACTTATAAGCTTCTACAAGCTCTTTTTACTTACAAGCTACTGCTTATTCACTTAAGCTTTGCTAAAAGCTTAACTGAATAAGATTTTAATTTAGACAGTCTCAAAAATTCGTCAATTTAAGTTTTTGGATGATAAGCCAGATTTGGATGGGCTTATGGCTTTCTCACCAGCTTGTTTACAACAAGCTAGAGCTTGTAGAATAAGATCCTTTGAGCAATTTTTATCCCTGTTTGAGCTGGGATTAAGGTATGTTCATTTTACCTTTTCTTAGCTTAATTTTCTGTCATTGCTTATTTGATTTCTTATTCTGTGCTTATTAGTGTTTGAGTATGCTTAATATGTTTCAGTTTAGCTTATTATGTCTTAAGTTTCTAGTTTTAACCATTAGAGTAAGTATTATTTTAGTTTAGTTAAATCTGCTCATTTAGTAATCTTAATAGCTTATAGGTTTAGCTTATTGCTAAAATGCTTATTTGTCTGATATTTGTGCTTATTAGTCATTTATTATCATTATGCTTCATCTGTTTTAGCATTCCATAGCTTATTGTGATCTGTATTAGCTTAAATTAGGATTTTATGTTTTTAAAGGGGTGTTTGGCATAAGCAGTCTTAACATAAGTTAAGACTGCTAGGGTCAATTTTGGTCATTAAGTCAGATTTAGTAAGCTCAAATTAAGTCTTTAGGATAGTTTTAATAAGCTTTGATTAAGTTTTTCCTAAGTTGTCTAGCTATTTTATCATAATATCATTTCGGGCATATTAAATGGGGAATAAAACTGCTTATTAATGAATTTAAGCTTAAGGTGTGGTTATTGTACTTATAATTAGTCTCATTTGAATCTATGCACATCTGTTTTTAAGTCATAAATCCTAGGTATAACCTGTTAAGTTTTTGAACCAAAAATCTGTCAAGAACATACTTGTTATTTTAAAGTCCTTATTTGCAGAACAGTTTAGGATCATTTCCTAAGCTTTGATTAGGTTAATTTTTGCTTCATTTAGCTTATTAAAGTGTGTTCTTAATCTGCTTAGGGTTTCAGCTTTTAGTTTGCTTATTAAGTCTTAGTTTAAAGTTTCAAAGAGTCACTTAAAAAGCCAAAATAATAGGTAAATCTGTCAGTTTCACCTTCCTTTTCTAGCTTATTTTCTAATTTAATTTTCTCAATTCTAGCTTATTAGTGTAGTTTGAGTCATGATCTTTATCTGTTTTTAGGTTTTAGCTTTAAAATTTGCTTATTGAGTCTTTAAGTTAAGCTGCAAATCTGTCCTTTAATTTCCAAAAAGCCAAAAACAACTAGTGTAGTCTGCCATTTACTTTTGCCTTTTCCAGCTTATTCTTTCAGTTAATTTGTCAATTTTCAACTTATTTAGCTTATTTGAGTGTTAATCAAAATTTGTTTTCAGTTTTTAAAGTCTTTTCAGTGCTTATTAAGTCCTTATTCCTAGCTTAAAATTGGTCAAAAGTCCTTTAAGTCTCTATTTGTGTTAATCTGTGTCTATGCTTATAGTGGCTTATCAACTTATTTTTCTTGATTAATTATTGTCATTAGTGCTTATTAGGTTTAGTTGTTGGTTTGTTTTCAGCTTTTTGGTTTTCTAATTGCTTATTGTGTCTAAAAAGCATAACAGTTTTAGCTTAGTTTTCATTGAGTCTTAACTAGCAAAATGTCCCTTTTTAATTAGCTTTTTCCTAGCTTGAAAATAAGTTCTGTCAAAAGTTTTTTTTATTAAAGTTGCTTATTTTCGTATTATTTTTAGCTTTTTCAAAAAGAAAATTAAAAAAAATGTTTTACCAAAAAGGTAGGTCACATGACTCGAACCTGTGACCTCCCTCTCAACACACCAATGCCTTAACCATTGTGCCCTTGGGACTTTTTCGTTATTACTCTGCACTGTTTTATTCTTAAACTCAATTTTTAGTTTGTTAATTCGTGTTTACTTGCTTTTTATTTACTTATTCTTTCAGCCAAATTTCCAGTTTTTATCTTTCATAGATTTTAAATAAGTCAAAGTATTTTTCATAAATTTTCCAAATGTTTAATAATTAGTTTACCATTTTTTAATATTTTATTTAGATTCAATCTGTTTTTAATTCATAAAAAAAATATAATTTCTTTTTCAAAAATTATTTTAATACATTTAGGTTTTATAAATTTTCATTTTGAGTTTTTAAAGTTTTATTTTGTCATTTTTAGATAATTAATTTGCATTTTTACTTTTAATTAGTTTTTATTTACATTTAAATGTCGTTAAAAGTTTAAGTTGCCTTTAATTTCTAGATTAGTTTGCCTTTATGTGTTTTTTTCCTTTGCGTTATTAGGTTTAGAAACTAAAATAAAATCTTTTATGAAATTCAAGCTCGATTCCTGACATAATCGTGAATTTCTATTCACCTCTCACCGAGGAGAACGATACCCGTGTTAATTACTTATTATTCTTTCCTAAGAATAATTTGTATGATACTTTGCTTATGTATATGTATTTTTATAAATATATATATTATATTAGAGGGTTGTATTTGTGAAACATCAAAATGGCGTCGTTGCCGGGAATAGGTGTAGCGATTTTTACGGGATTGTTTGTATTCGAGCCTTGAAGATCCTTTCCCCGTGAAAGTTTTCGTTTTATTTTATATAAAAATACAAAAATATTTTACACTTCTATTCTTATTTTCTTTTAATATTGAAAATAACCGTTTGTTAATTGTCGTTTCGGCTCATCTTTAGTTAACAAACTATAAGAGAGGTATAAGGAGGGTCGATCCTACGAACTTCGACCCGAAAGGAGAAGGTTTTTAAAACGCTTCGCGCTTACCCGCTCCTCCGCTTCTTTGTGCGTTTTCTAGAGAGCTACCGTACACCTTTGACTTTCGGTTACCAAAAATATTTTTCTTTCTTATTTTTATTATTTCTTTTCCTTATGTATTATTTGAAAAATCTATAAATATTCTTCTCTATCCTCTTATTCGTTTAATTCTTATTCTCTTTACCTTCTTATCCGATAATTCTTCAACATGTCTTGGTTTTCGAGGTGCTCGTGGTGTGGAGGTCCGTTTAACGGTGGAAATTGTCGGCGTTGTACCAATGTAAGTTTCAGAGACGAGTTTGTCCGTAACCCCGATCCCATTTCAAATGATGAAACACCCAATTTTTCCTACCCACCTTCACAGCCCCAAACATCTTCGTTCGACCAATTTCATTGTTTCCATTGTGGAGATCCGTTAGAAGATGGTGTACGTTGTCAACGGTGTACATGTGAGAGGTGTGGATATTATCTTGGAGAAGGATTTTGTTCATTTTGCAATTCTGAAGCTGGAAATTCATTCGTTTATGATTCAAATCTTAATTCTTTCAATGATCCTCCAAATGTTTTCACCCACCCTCCACAACCCTAGTACGAATCATACTCGTGTGAGTTATGTGGGACCGATTCGCACTATGGTTATGATTGTCCACCACGGTTCCCGCTTGTCTATGAGCAGGAACCGTGCTACAATCAAAACTTTAGTGATAATTATTATCCACAAAATTCACCGAGTTTTCCACAACAATATCTTTGCTGTGAAAACTGTGGGGATCCTCATGAAAGTTTTCAATGTCAACTGATGAATCAACACCACTTTGAGCATAATTCTAACTATTCCAGTTTTGACCAACCCCCGCAGTATTCCATCGATCATCAAGAAAACCTTAATCAGCAAAGGATAAGTGATGTGCATGATAGATGGGATAAAATAGAAGAGTCACAGAATGAACCTCTCAACATGGTGCAATCATTTTGTGAAATGGTAATTCAACAAAATCAAGCGGTTAATATCGATCAATCACCTCCTCAAGAAATGAGTATCCAAGATATGGAGGATCTGAAGCAACATTATTTAGATGAAATACAAAGTATAAGTAATCAAATTCAGATTAAATATTATCGTAATGAGAAAATAGATATTCATTATACAAGGGAATGTGAAATTATGATTGATGAGCTTACGGGCAAATTCAATGGAATGAATATCAAAATTAATCAAAAGAAAGAGCTTCGGTAACTAGAGCAAGCAGGTAATCTTAGTACTACCGAGCCTTCGCGACGTTCAATTATTTTTATGCTGATGATGATTACGAGGAGAGTATTATTCCTTTGAATGACATTATTTCTCAAATTACTCAGTATATTGCAATCACACCCGTTTTACCAACTATGGAGCCCGAGGACTCTCTTATCATGAGGGATGAGCATCTTAGCACTATTCCTAAAAAGGAATCAGACGAATTCATAAAGTCTAGTGTTAAGGACCTTATCCCAATCCCAAGTGAGTTCGGGGATACATCCGGGAGTGATAGTGAGTGTGATTTACCTTAGTGTAATCATTTCTCTCCCATTATCATTTCTAAGGAAAAATTCGTGACTTTCTTTAACCCTCTCTTCGATCCAAATGATGATTTTACTTCTAGTGATGACGAGTCACTATCCGATGAAGACGTTCTAAAAGATAATGTGAAAATTTATTCAAACCCCCTTTTCAAATTCTATGACAAATACATCTCTAGTGACGTAAATCCTCTTTTTGATGTGATGTTAGAGGACATCGAGAACAAGGACCCTTATGATTCTGACCTTGATGAGCCATCTTTGCTAGTCACTCCTCTTTCCAATTTTAATGAGGATGAATGTTTCGACCCAGGTGGCGACGTTGATGAGATTGAGCTTCTACTTCACCATAATATGTCTACTCCAAAGATAAGCGTTGCTTTCATTCTTGAGGGGTTCACCGATGAACCGTCTCTCAAAGAGAATGATGATTTATTTGATTTTGAATCTAAAGAGAATGAATGGAAGAAGATTTTGTACGATGCTCCAATTGATGATTTGATATCCGAGGACAAAGTTTTCGACCCCGGGATTTGGGAGATAATGTTTTTGCCAACATATGTGAGATTACCCTTTGAGGATCGCCATTATCGTTCCCTCACATATGTTACCGAATTTTTCTTCCTTATTTCACCTATCTGGTAGAATCTCCTTCTCTTTTCTCCTCCGGGAGTGAGGATACTATTTTTGACCTCGGCATCTCTTCTTTTCATTTTTCTTTGTATCTCATCGGAGTGTAACTTTCATGTGCCTCAATGTTTATTTAAACATCTTGAATGAAAGTCCGATTGAGATTTGCTCTTCCATAAGTTTCGTCCCTAATATCACGATGATATGGGGAGAGTCAAGCTAGAGACTCGCACAAAAACAAGCGCTTCTCGGGAGGCAACCCATGTTTCTATCTTCTTTTTCTATTTTCTAATAATTGTGACGTGAGGAGGCTCGCCTCTTCCTTTCTCATGTTTCATGGTTTGTGTTTTATGTCTAGGATTGCCCGGATTATGAAGACTCTCATGCTCGTGGTTTTGTCCATCGTTCACTCGATCTTCAATCCTTTGCATGCTTATATATGGGAATCCGATATCCTAGATCTTATTGATTAACGTTTATCTATTAGCATAATTAATAAACGGCTTTAGATTTACGTAGAGACCCTTTTAAACATTGAGGACAATGTTTAGTTCTAGTATGGGGGGTATCTTTCGATTTGATCTTACTTGCATTTTCCTTGTCTTCACGTAACCCCGTTTTACCACCAAAAATACCAAAAATATGTGATTTTATGCCAAAATTAAAAAAATCAAAAATAAAATAAGTGTTTTGACACGAAGTTTGTCTTTTTGAGAATAAATTTTGACTTGATCGAGCATGTTGCGCTCTAGCTTGCCTCTTAACCTATATAAATGAAAGCTTTTGCTTTTATACAAGAAGCTTTAAAACGCGAATTCTAGTTTGAAAAAGCCAAGAGTTTGCAAGTTTCCATGATAGACTTTAAATATGCAAAGCTTGATTTTATTAGACTAAGCATTCGCGAATCTTTTTATTGAAGATTTTAAATTTGCGAAGAACGAGAAATGATAGAGTTGAATATAAGTTGGATGCTAAGCAAGGATTAGTTGGAAATCTTAAGAGCTAATAAGTGTAATTTGAGGCTTTTCCTCCTCGAAGCTTCTAACCGGACTAATAATACATGCTCTTTTTGAAAATTAGACAAGTTAGTGGTTTTATCACTTAAAAGTCCTTTTAAAGTTAACATTTTTAGACTTTTTAGTCTTAGTTTAACTTTATACTTAAATTTTCTCTATATCGTGGTAATATAAAGTGTTAAAAAATGTGTGTAATATATATAATAATAATAATACCTTGTCAGATTACTGGATCATGATCGGCTCACATACCGATGTGACAGTCTTTATATAAGGCGAGGTCTGAAGCCTAAATAAGACAACTGGATCATGGTCGGCTCGCATACCTATGTGACAGTTCATTTAAAGGGTGGAGGTTATAAGTATAATTATATTAAGTGTAATGTAAGTGATTAAATAAATATACGGAAAATCTCTTTTTCTAAAATTTAAATATGCTTTTGAACTAAGACTATTTCGTTTTAAGTTTTGGACTTTCTAAATAAAGTATTAACAGGAAACCTTAGAGTTTTCGAAACCGAAGGTCCGTGAGTTCCAATACTATTCTCTGTGGGGTGTCAAAAGCTTGGTCACCTAAGCCGGTCTTGGCTGGGATGTGCCGAGAAGAAAGTCGCTACATGGAATGATCTCGCCTTCAAAATCATAATTCTTATGTGGAACGTTGCAATTAGAAGGATTACAAATTTCTTAGAATGTCGATTAGATGGTCGAAATTCAAAATGAGCACATACACATTTATAGATATTTATCCATCGGGAGTGAAAAGTTAGTCTAGGCTTACACAAATTAAAATTATGAATAGTGTTAGCATTTTAACTTGTATTTAACAATGATTTTGTTTTTAAGCTTAGTATGGGGCGGGTGAAAATCGAGGACGATGAATTTATCCTTTTAGTGTTTCTTGTTCCGTGATCTTTAAAGTTATGATATGTATGAATATAATAAATGCATAAAAATGGTAAAACATGGGCTTTTCAAAACTTGTGATTTCTTAAACCCCTTAGATGAACACTTAGCTACTTTTGGAGGTAATTAGTATAAGGGGGTTGAAATTTTTGCTTTTTTAAGTGTGTGTTTATGACATTGTGTGAGGACACGACAAAAGCCTAGTATGAAGGATTTTTTATATGTGTTTAATCACATATTATTTTTCCTTATTAAAATGAGTTTAAAAGACCAAAATACATAAAGAAAATACATTGTATTTGCTTGTATTGTGAATTGTATTGTGCAGGTAATGGATATACCAAAAATGGACAAAAACGAAGCCAAATCGGTCAAAACCCGAGCACGAGATTGGAATAGTGCAAGAAATCAAAGCCGAAGGCATATTCATTTTTAATGGGCCAACCCGCACCCATTTTATTGGACCAGGTCACCCCATTATAACTTGAATATCATAAACTTTAGCCTTTTATAAACCTTGAAATCAAATATCAAAATCCATAAAACCTGGCCCAAGTTAAAGCCCAAACCCAAACCCGGTTAAAGTCCATATCAAACTTATAAAACACAGGGTCAAAACGAGTTACTGTTCACCTTCTTCTTTCCCTCTCATTTCACCACAACTAATTACCAGGGTAAACCTTCAAATCCAGTCCAAACCAAGCCCAAAGAAATGATAAAGGCCCAAATTCATACCCGGTCCAAGTCAATGAATTAATACAAAGTCAAAATTACTGTTCACTTTCCCCTCCCTCCCGTTTTTACATAGAGACGAAACAAACACGCATGGTTAAACCAATTCACCCACACGCATCTCCTTCTAGAAGCTTAAAAGTGTCATCTTTCTTCAAAAAGGCAAAAATATAGTAGTATAGTATGCCATTTTCATTTACCCTTTTCTAGTTTATTTCCTTAAATGTTATGCTTGATTTTAGCTTATTTGAGTTAATTGAGTCTAGTACTTAAATTGTTTTTAGTTGTCAGCTTATTTCAAGTGCTTATTTGATCTTATTTTTAGCTTAAAATTTAGTCAAAATTCCTTTAAAACCTGATTTTGAGTCAGCTGTCTTAAATGTTTTTACTGCCTTTTCAGCTTATTATGTTTGCTTATTTTTAGTTATAAGTGCTTTTTAGGTCTAGCTTTAGGGCTGTTTTTAGCTTATTAGGTTTCTAGTTGCTTATTGAGTCTAAACAGCCCAAACAAATTTAGCTTAATGTCATTTAGTTTTAGACCAAACTGTCAATTTAATTTGTGCATATTCTAAGCTTATAAATAAGTTCTGGAAAAAGTCCCTTCATTAAAAGTGCTAATTCTTGTATGTTCTTAAGCTTTTTCAAAAGGAAAAAAAATGTTTGTGCAAAAAGGTAGGTCACAGGACTCGAACCTGTGACCTACCCCTCAACACACCAACACCTCATCCACTGCGCCCTTGGGTCTTTTTCATAAGACCCTTGCAACATAAATTCCTTATACTCATTTTCAGTTTTAGCTTATTGAGCTTATTCAATTTTTAACAGCTTATTGGTTTTAGCTTTTTGTCCCGTTTTTCTTTATAAACCTTAGGAATAGTATCTAGTATTTTTATAAATTTTCTTAAATTTTTATAATTAAGTTTAGTATTTTTAATTTAATTTATAGTATTATTTAGTTTAAAAAATAGTTTTAAATAGTTTAAAAATTAAAAAAATATATTTTCTGTGTTTTAAAAAAATATATTAATGCATTTTAGTTTAGAAATTTGCAATTTTAAGTTTTTAGAGTTTATTTTGATAATTTTTCCGTTAGTCCGTTAGTCGTTAATTAATCGTTAAGTGATTAAATGTCATTAGATTTTTAAATTGCTTTAATTTTCTAGTTTAGCGTGCCTTTTTATGCTTTCCCTTTGCGTTATTAGATTTAGAAACCAAATCCAAAACTTAAATGACAATCAAGCTCGATTTTCAACATGAACGTAGATTTCCATTCACCTTTCACCGAGGAGAACGATACCCGTGTTGATTACTTATTATTCTTTCTCAACCATTTTAGTAGGTTCGTAGATTCTGTGTAGGTTGGTTGTACAATGTGTTTTAAGATAAGATTTTTTATGGATAGGGTGTTGGTTAATGTTGACAAGTGTGCTAGGGGGAGGAAAAAGAGAGAGCATTTGTTTGTCACACTAGGAAATGTGTTGTATGAGTGTGTTTACTTGTAGTTAGTATATATATACTTAGGAGGTCTTGGTGGTCACTAAAGTATGCACTAGGTGGGGGGGGTTGACGTCCATGGAACACAAGAAAACAGGAGAGGATTTAAGAGGACCAAGTAGGTCTTTGATGTTTTTTTTTTTTTTTTTAATATGAGATTGTTAATTATCTGTTATGTCATTTGGTTCCTCTAATTTGGTGGTGTTCGCCATAGAAATAAGTAGGTGGTGAATTGTTAATATCTGTGGTGTATTTTTGATAAGGTTTAGGTTTTGGGTACAATTGTGGGTAGTTGTTGTAAGCGTTGTAAGTTTTTGGGGGTTCCGTGATGGAAGATACAGGTATTTTTATGCGAAACTGTAATCGTCTTACGGCATCCCATAAAACTAAAATATAAAAAGTTGATATTGCTTTTGTAATAAATAATATAATGTCACTTGACGTTAACTTTAATTCTTTTGGTTTGTGTCCGTTTACGCTATTTGGTGATTTATTGCTTACGCGATTTAACGTAACATATTAAATTTAAAAGTAAACGCGCACGAGAGAAAAAAAATAAAAAAAATAAATAGTGAATTTAATGACGTCGTAAAAGACCTGAAAATACGGAATGTTACATGTGCCGAGAAGAAAGTCGCTGCATGGAATGATCTCGCCTTTAATTAAAATCATTAATTCTTTGTGTGGAACGTTTTGGATGGTCGATTTTAAAATGGCACATAAATCATTATTAAATTTTTATCCTTTGGAGTGAAAAGTTTGTTATAGGGTTACACAAATTACAAATTAGGAGTAGTGTTAGCATCTTAACTTGTACTTTACATTGATTTCATTTTTATGCTTGGTCTTGGGACAGGTGGAAAAAATAAGGACGATAAATTTATCATTTTGGACACTATTTATAAGTGTTTCTTGTTCCATGATCCTAAAAGTTATTATTAAATAATGAAAGTCGAGCATATAGTCACTTGTGAAAAATAAAATATATATAAAAAAGAAATGGTAAAACGGGGCGTTTCAAAACTATTAATTTCTTAATCCCCTTAGATGAGCACTTAGCCATTTTTCGAGGTGATTGTTCTAGTGGGATTGGAATTTGGATAGTTTTTTAGTTTTATGGTTTATTTATATCTTTGCGTTGAGGACACGGCAATTACTTACAGTTATAGAGATTTTAATATGTGCTTAAACACATATCTTTTAGTTCTTAATTTAAAGCTAAAAACACCAATAATGATCAACAATGACATAAAATGCAGTATATTTGTTTGTATTGTGAATTGTGTTTCACAGGTAACAGATATATAATAATTAGACAAAAATAAATGGACAAGTCCGAAGCCATGGGATTGGATAAAGAGCGCAGATGGAACCAAAGCCGAAGGGATACTCATTTTTAATGGGCCAACCCGTACCCATTTCGTGGGCCGGGTCAGCTTATTAATATTTGAGCTATACAATTATTAAGCCTAAATTTATATAATCTAAAGTCCAAATCTGTTCATTTTATTACCCTGGCCCAAAGTGATATAAAAATCCCGATCCCACCATAACCCGGACCCAAGTCAAAGTCCAAGTCAAATTAATAAGTACGTTTTATTGTTCATCACCCTCTTACCTCCTATTTCTCCTTATCTAGTTACACATGGTAACTCTCCCATTCACACACACTTTTTTTACCGTATTCTGAAACTTGTTAAAAATAATTGGCTTATCAAATCGAACATACTTAAAAATCGGCTCTTACTGATCTAGAACGAAATGTTCCAAATGTTCTGAAATTATTGCTCCCAGTGACAATTTGTATCTATATGCATCACGGATCAGATTGCATCCTCACCTTCTAGAAAGTTTACGAACTTGAACCACTTTTAAAGCAACGTGGCAATCCTACCAACTTCTTGATTGGTGGATCGGATTGGAGAGAGATTCAAGGGTATGCTTAAATGATGGATAGAAGAATCAAGGGCTTGGATTAAGGCTTGGACACGCTCCTCTCTTGCTTGAGTGTGAGAGCGTTTGGGCTATCGAGTTTATCACCTCAGTAATATAGATTGCATGAGAGATCACATTTCATAGAGCTCAATATACACTTTAGTTTAGGAGTAGGTTAAGGGTAGAGGTAATTCTGCTTAATTTTTAGCTATTTACAGTTTAATGTTCTTGATTTGTGCTTTGTGAAGGTTTTGTTTTTAATAGCGGTTGTTGGAGGCGGTAGGAGAGTTTTCGCAGATGTTTGATTTAGTAGTCAGATACGGAATGAGTTGTGAGTTTACTAGAATTCAAATTTTCTTAAATTAGCGACACGCGCGCGCTCATTCAGTTTTACTCTTAACGATTTTAAATATAAGTGAGTTATGTCTGTAGTGAAAATTTCATGTACTGCGTCACACTCGCGGGGGAGGGAAGAGGTGCGGTGGTTGTTATCGAAAGTCTGTTACTATCTATGAGGAGGGCGTGGGCGCGTAAGAGAAACAGAGATTTCGTATTGGAGATGTGGGGTGCTGGGTAATATGTTCTCATTAAATATCACCATCATACTTTGCTTATTTGTGGATTCGATTAATTAGGATGATTAAGCAAAAAGGGAAGGGCTTATTGATCTTTTAACAGCTCATATAAAGACCGGATCTTGTAGAATTAGCTCTAAAGAAGCATTTGTCTTTGTTTGAGCAAAGACAATAGGGTTAGTAATTCTATTCAAATTTTGTTATTTTATCGATTTGTTATTTTACTGCTTAATTGTGCTTATTCTGCTTTAATATTGCTTATTCAGTTTTAATGTTGCTTATTTGATTTAGTTTAAAGCTTTTCATCAATTGATTTTAAGTATTTCTTAGTTTTGATAAAATCAGTCTCAAAAATCCAAAAATATGCATTTTGTTCTAACTTATTGTTAAGTGCTTTATTTTCTGATTTTATTGCTTAAATGTCTTTCAAAAACCTTATGCTAAATCTGTTTTCATGTTTTACAAGTTTTTATAATCTGTTTTTGGTTTTTAAGAAAATAAAGGGGTGTTTGGTTTAGGCAGTATTAACTAAGGTTAATACTGTTTGATCATACATAATCTTTGATTCTTAATCCTTAAGCTTTAATTCAGTAAACTTAGAAGTTTTTATGATATCAGAAGTAGATTTATTAAGATTTGAGGTTTCATTCATAAGTTTTCATGTCTGCTGAATTTAAAGTTCATTAAGGTACTGATTTGGTGTTTTAGTGTTGTAATGCTTTAGAAGTTTAGGATTTATGGTTTGAATGATCTTTTTACTGCATTAGGATTAAGTTTAGTGCCTTTCGAATTTATTTTGAGTCTTAGTCATAAAATAGTTAAAACTGCTAGTTCTAAGTTTCTTAAATGTCAGATTTCATGGGATCGTTAGAGGATTAGGATTTAGTTTTATCTGATTTGTTATTGATGTTTTGAGTTCATTAGAGGTTAGTGTTTAGTTGTTTTGAGGTTTTGGATAATTTGGATTAACTTTAGCTTTGGGCATTTAGCCTTAAATGTGCCTGCAAAACTACCAAAAAGCCAAAACACTTTTTAAGCAGTTTTTCTACTGGTATACAAGTACTTTTTTGGCTTATTACTTAGTTTTTTTTATAATATGTCCTTTTATTAAAGTTGCTTATTTTTTATTTGTTTTTAAGTTTTTCTAAGAAAATAATTTTCAACTTATTTAGCTTATTTGAGTGTTAATCAAAATTTGTTTTCAGTTTTTAAAGTCTTTTCAGTGCTTATTAAGTCCTTATTCCTAGCTTAAAATTGGTCAAAAGTCCTTTAAGTCTCTATTTGTGTTAATCTGTGTCTATGCTTATAGTGGCTTATCAGCTTATTTTTCTTGATTAATTCTTTCAGCTAAATTTCCAGTTTTCATTTTTCATAGATTTTAAATAAGTCAAAGTATTTTTCATAAATTTTCTAGATTTTTAATAATTTGTTTACCATTTTTAATATTTTATTTAGATTAAATCTTTTGTTTTATTCATAAAAAATAAAATAAAGATAAAAAAAATATAATTTCTTTTTCAAAAATTATTTTAATACATTTAGGTTTTATAAATTTGCATTTTGAGTTTTTAAAGTTTTATTTTGTCACTTTTAGATAATTAATTTGCATTTTTTTAGTTTTAATTAGTTTTTATTTACTTTTAAATGTCGTTAAATTTTTAAGTTGCCTTTAATTACTAGTTTAGTTTGCCTTTATGTGTTTTTTTCCTTTGTATTATTAGGTTTAGAAACCAAAATCAATTCTTTTATGAAATTCAAGCTCGATTCCCGACATAATCATGAATTTCTATTCACCTTTCATCGAGGAGAACGATACCCGTGTTGATTACTTATTATTATTTCCTAAGAATAATTTGTATGATATTTTGCTTACGTATATGTATTGTTATAAATATATATATATTATATTAGAGGGTTGTATTTGTGAAACATCAGTAGAGAATATGGAAAACCCAATGGAATAAAGCTCAGTGTAACCTTCGATGCGTTGAATAGGATATAAGGAAAAAAAAAGAAATTGAACCAGATGAAGAACCCCCTCGTGGTACACTGTGGTTGAAAGGAAGGGTAAACAAAGATGAAGAATATCCAGATGATGAGATTAGATCAGTGGGAGATAAACTTATAAGTTTGACTGCAAATTTTATTATTATGTTCATTTTCGTATAATAACCTATTTCCTATATTTTGTGTGCAGAAAGAAACTAAGGACAAGATCAAATAAGGAACCTTGAAGGTTGATCATGGCACTGATGCCATGACAGTTGTATTAGGTAAGGAAAAGGGAGGTTATGCAAGAGGAGTGGGAAGTGGGGTTACATACAAGAGGTATTTTGATCTTCCTCGAAGCAAACAATCATCTGATGAAAGAATTTTGTTACTTCAAAGTCAACTTGATAATGAGAGACGCGAACGTCAAGAAAAAGAACTATTAATCCAGAATTTGTCCAACAAGATGTCACAAACAGAAGGAATGGTTACTAAACTGAAGAATCAGTTAACTGCACAAGGGGGCAGTTTCAGTCAATGTCAACTCAATTGACACCACAAAATGTAAGACATTTTTTATGTTGATAACAATTTCATTTTCTAATTAACACTAACACTACTAACTTATACACTAAGCATTACTAACTAACAAACAGTACTAACTTATACACTAACAGTATTAACTTCTTCAGCAGCATTAACTTCTCTGAGCAGTCTTAACCATAAGCAGTACTAATATTCACTAGCAGCACTAACTTTGTACTAACAGTAGTAAACACTTGGCATATTTTTCTTTGAAGTTCACTAGCAGCATTAAATCAACCAAGCAGCATTAACTTCAAACATGAGCAGCAGTAATCCAAACAACATCAAGAAGACTTTTAATCCCAACACTATAGATAGCAGGCACTGATCATAATCTGATGAGTCTATGCATTTCTTAATTTATATTGCAGGTGTCTCTGGTGGACATTAATCCTATAAATAGTAGCGCTTATGAGGAGGGCAGAACAACTGTTGTTGGATGTGAGAATGACGCGAGCATTCAAAAGTCTAATGGACTTGCAACTTTGGAAAAGAAAATGGAAACAAGGATAAGTAATAAAACATCCCCCTATGATTTTTGAATTCTACATACATGTCTTATTTACCGTGTTTTATATATATAGGAAACTGTTAAATCTGTCGGGTCTAAGAAAATGACTAGATCAATACGAAAGGATTCTTCACGTCAAGATTCACAATCACAAGAAAATGTGTCTCCACTACTAGTACTACCACAAGTATGTATTTCAACATGTTCATATATTCTTTTGTTTAATTAATTTCTGATACATACATGCAACAAGTCATTTTTTAGGTAATTAAGTGCAAACTGTGGCACTTAAACAAATCAACTATTATTGCTTTAGGTATCGTATACAAGACTGATGGAAAACAAATGCTTCATAACAAAGAACTCCCAAAGGATTGCTACAAAGTGTCAATTGATACATCTTTAGTGGATGCAGCATGCATACCGGATGTAGGAAATAACGGTTTCAAAACAGTTAAGGATGCAGTAGGTGGTTTTTTTGCATGGCTAAAGGATCAAGTGGTTTTCGATCCAAAGGTACATACTTGTGTTTTATCAACCTACATATATATAATATAAATACATAATAATAAGGAAGATAATCAATAATAGTATAGATAGTATTTTCTGTCGGGTTAAGAAATTCACTTTTAACCAAAGTAATAACTCAAAAACCTCTCGGGTCGTTTATTCCCCAAACAAGTGTGAATTGAAAATCGGAAAAATTCGCTGTCACGCGTTTTGAATGATATAAAAAATTTTGATTATGTAATCTATTTCTACTTAATAAAAACACATAAAGCATATAAAGAAATTGAACGACTAAACAATTAAGCACAAAACTATTAACAGGAATTAAACGACCACGACATTTAAATCCTAAATTAAGAAAAATAAGACCTAAAATGATTTCTCTACTTTACCTAATCCTAAATGACTAAAAAATGAGAATAAAGAAAACTAGACCAAAAACGGAGGTGTTTAAAGCTAAAAACGCGAAGAAAACGAGAACGGGATCAAATCCCGTTCTTTAAAAAAACAAATTTTGAAATGATAACCCTACGGATGCAAATTTATTTTTCCTAGGTCCTACATGATAAAAGAAATTTTTTTTTAAATGATATTTTTTTTACTTTGATTTTATTTATTATGATTTAAAAACTATTTAAATAAAAATTAATTATAAAAAATAGTAAACTAATTGCAAAAATTATGAAAAAAATACAGAAAAGTGCTTTGAACTTTGCTTTATCTAAGAAAAATACTAACTATGAAAAATCAGATGAAATAAGCAGTTAAAATAAGGAATTAAGCAGATAAGATAAAAACTGAAAGTGACTATAACAAATAAATTGTGCATGTTATAACCTGAAAAAGACCCCAGGGCAGTTGGTGTTGTGTGTGGCGTGTGAGGCGTTGGTCACAAAGGGGGAGGTCATGGGTTCGAGCCCCATGCCTCACCCTTTTTAAAAAACATTTTTTTTTCAATTTTCTTTTTTTTAAAAACTTAAAGTACAGACAAAAATAAGCAATTTTGAAAATAACAACTTTTTATGAAACCTGAAAATAAGCTGGGAAAAGACACATTAAAAGTTAACAGACCGCTTATTAAGACTAAGGCTAAAAAGGACTTAACAAATTGGCTTTTAAATGACTAATAAGCAAATGCAAGGGTAAATAAGCAATGACAGAAACTCAACTATATCTAAAAAGCAAACAGGAACAGAAATAAGCAAACTAGTAAACCATAAAAGCACTAAAAAGCTTATAAGCACTTAGGGGCAAAAATAAGAACAAACAGCCAAGGGGGCATTTATGGACTTGAAAATAAGCACCTAGAATGAGACTTAAGGCCTAAGGGCTTATGCAAGCTTAAAACCTATACACCTAGCTACAATAATCTACAAAGAAATTGGGGTTTGAAAATAAGCTAAGGCATAAAAAATCCAATCAAAAACCCCCTACTTCGAGCTGCGAACCAGTAGACCTTATGGGTCAAAATGGGTTAAAAATATAATTTGACCTTTAAAACTTAAAAGACCACCAAAAGCAGATTTGAAACTTAAATTGCACTCTATTTTAATCCTAAAAACACTAAGAATAAGCAGTTTTAACCAAAAAGTATGAAGAACACAAATCTAAGCCATAACTTCTCAAATCCAGATACTTAACATCTTTTATCAAGCCTAATGATCAAATTAAATCCACTATTCAAGCATAAACATATCAAATACGAATTATTCAAATTTTGAGGAAATATGAAACAAATTTTAGCACAACAACAAACTTGCATTCATTTATTATAAACCAAAAACAGATAAGCAGAACAAGCAAAATTCAGCATCTAAAAACAGAAATAAATACTAGCATAAGCAGTAATAAGCAAATGTAATCAGTGACAAGAAATTTGTAAAGGAAAACTTACAATTGACCCTTAGCACTTATTGAAGTCCTAACCATCTAACTTAACACCCCTAGGTCCAGCTATACTCTGAATTAACATCCAATCAAAACCATACCAAGCTTAAATAAGCTTTTATACCCAAATTCCAAAACCAGAATCTAAATCTTCAACTTCAAAACGAGAACAATAAATGTCTAATCAAAAGCTCAAACAAGCTTAAGCACAACTTAATGAAGCAGCAAAGAACACAATTGAATGAATAGTGTTTATTATTAACACACTTAATAAACATTTTGGTCCACTGTTTTTTTAATTGATACTGACACTAACCAAAAAAAATGGTTGACCATAAAACCACCCATATTGTTCTTGCAAAACCATTTGTCATACACATTTGAAAACGCATGGTAACAATATGATATCGTCACACTTTTTGGTGTAGCCAAATCCACTTTTTGTACTAGTGTCCCCCCCCCCCCTTGTGTTTGGGTCTAAACCCACCACACACACACTTTTGGTGTGTGTTGATCACTTAGCCATTTGGTTACACACTTTTTGACTTATCATGAGCCCTTAACCTAGCCTTTTTCCTATAAATACTTTGCATTCTCCTAACTAGGGTTTCACTTCTCATTTCATAGTCTCTAAAATTTCTTTTCTCTCCCTCTTTCTTCTTGCTAGCTCACGACAATAAACACCCCTTATAGGGTTTGATTTTCTTTGATTTCTTGTATAATCCAAGCATACTAGGTTCTTTCCTAAGATGTTCTAAGGTGATTTGAGGTATTGGTTCATTGATTTAAGGTTTTGGTTATTATTTGGGGTTTTTCAAGATCCAAGTCTTCTATCTTCATTTTTGTGTTTTCTTAAGCTTGTTCTTCATATTTGTAAGCTTATCTTAAAACTTATACTTTCATTTCTACTTTCATCCTTCATATGTTTATGTCCTTGCATAGATCTATGATTCCTATAGTGTTTGTGTTGATTTTTCAAAAAGAAATGAAATAATATTGAATTTATCTATTCTGCAAACTAGATATCAGGTTGTTGGTTGCATCTAAATACCAACAATTATATATGTGACTGACATGAATAAGAAACATTTTATGGGAATGGAAGAAGTTGCAAAGCTTAGCGGAAGGACATTGAATTAACTTAAGGGTAGGGTTCATAAAATGCCAAGAAATTGCTTCCACATATAAATCAAGTTGGATAAAGATCATCTTACAGGGCTAAGGATAGTGGACCAAATGATTGATGAGAGGCTGGAAATTCAAGAATCATGAAAATGCATGGAAAGGTATATAGGAGCTCGTAAGTATCCAATAGACCACCCAAACAAGAGAAGACCCTTATGAATGAAATAGTTAAAGGTATGAGTGTGTAGTTAAAGGTATGTATGTTTAGTTTATGTAAACGTTGTTCATTGTTTATGACTCGTATGACAAGTTGTGTCATCTTGAGATCACTATTGTACTCGGGTAACAATACCTCTTCACTCGCAAAATGATTTTTGGCATAGTAAAACAATTATCTCATGTCTCTCTATTTCTATCTCTAAAATATGTGTTAGCATCCTGTCCACTCTCTAAATTCAATCATTATGTGCTTGATTCAATCATTATATGATAATTATTAGACTAAAAATCTTTAGTTTAAAGATTGTAATTTGAATTAAATATGGATAAACCTAAGACTTAAAGAAATCAGATGTAAATAAAACAAATTGTCATGTAATATGAAACAATATAGATGAATAAAAATAAAAAATAAATAAAAGAAGAAAAAAACTCTCTTGCGATTCCCTAGGCGATTTTTCGATTAAAAAAACCCTAAAATCATTTATTTTAATCTTATATGTTCCTCAATACTTGATAAAACAAATAGACGATAAATTCCGTCATCGATTTTCGTTATTGTTTTTGTTAGGGGTTGTCTTGTGATTAGGGTTCTAGAGGTTTTTAGGGCTTATTTTATATCGCTTTAGGGCTTTGTATCCGAATACTAAACAACCTTAAATCGTTTCATTAATCTTTTTTGCTGATCGCTAGGGTTTATGTTCATATTTATTGGCGCATTTATTTATTAAAATCCATCTAGGGTTACTTCTAACCGAAGCTTGGGCTTGTACGGTACTTCTTCTTGTTGCTGTTAGTTTTGTATGTTGTTAAAATGAAACAAGGTTATCTGAGTTCAGAATGGAGATGTGTTAAACAAAAGAAAGGAACGAATACGATGGGTACTGGTATGAATACTGATAACAATGATGATTTTGTTACGGATGCAACGAGGTCTGCTTTTGTAATGATGTTCATGTGAGTGCTCTTGATAAAAACGGTGTTAATAAGACTTTGGGTAGTACTCCTTCGGATAGTGACGGAAAAACTAGGATGTACAAAGATGCTTATAGTAGCTAAAGTCCAATCTCTTTAGCTTCAACACTTCGTGATATTGAAAAGCAAATGTTCGAGGGTAAGATCATTTTATTAGATGATGATGGAAAACCAACGAAATCATGTAGTAAAACCAATGGTTAATCGAAGGCCATTTTTGGGGAAGTACACGAGGCTCAAAAAGCTGAGAATGACGAGAATTGATGAGGTGTGGTTTTATACACCTTTTTAGGGTCATTTAACCCTTAAAATCATGCAAATGTGCCTAATAATTATACATAAACCTTTCTTTTTGTATTTTTAGAATTCGAGAAGCACTTGGATGGAATAAACGTGACTTGGGCCCGATTTGGAGAAGTTACAAGACCAATTACACTTTTCAGCTTCATAACCACCTTCATGACCCCTTCACTAAAAGTGTTTGTAAAGTGTGTTTTTGGATATGTTTTGTGACGACTCAGTGTGTGGAGACGCCCTCCTTGACACCGTCAAGATTGCAAGGTGACGGCGTCACAATTATTTGTGATGGCGTCAAAGTATGGCAGCGGTGAAAACCTTAATTTGATATCGACGGGATGACGGCGTCACCGTTTCTACCTGACGCTGTCACGATGGATTTCCTATATATACAAACTTATTATTTTCATTATTCTACGTGTGGAACTTTGTGGAGTCTTAGAGCTGATACTATGGATGAATTTAAAGGCTTTTTATGCCCTTGGTTACTCATATCCTCTCATGTTACATTAAAGTTAAGTAATTCATGCATTAAGCATTCAAATATGTCTATGTATTATTTGATTATTTGTTTTTCTTTTCTTCTTGTTAACATGTCAGGCTAAATTTAATTGTGTTTGTTTATGATTGCATAAAACCTAGTTATAATATTTGATCTATTGTTTCTTGTTAGTGGTGTGCACGTTAGGCATCAGAAAACTAGCTATATCTGTACCTTAGCTTAGAAGTCTAGTGAAACGTGATCTAATTGAGTGAAAACTCACGTTTGGTAAAATAATTAAAATAGGTATTTAATACGTGTGGTATACTCTTGGAAGGGAGAGCGTTTGATAAGTAGCACCCGACTAGGTTATCACGTAGAGTGCGTTTTTTACCAACTCGTTGTTGAATTACGTAAATACTTCACATTACACTAACAAGGGTGTGACATAGCAATAGATTAAATAGAGTAATTAGAGAGTAGTGCATGATTAAGTGGACACATTTGTTTACCTATACGAGTCCCTACTAATTTTACATTTTCTGTATAAATAGGAGTAGTTTAGATTAGATTAGACAAAGGCCCCTCTCTCAAATTAATTGGATTTTACTTGCTTTCTAAAAAATATAAAAATACAAAAATGCTCTTTCCTCAACACTTAGATCTTAGTGACATACAATTCAAACCTACCCACTATTCCCCTAGAGAACGATCAATCCCTTGCGTCTTGCTTATACTACACTACAACGGTTAGTTACTCTGCCTATGAGGATTGTAAAACTTCGTGTTGCAATCCGCCACATCAAGAATCCTAAGTGGGCTATTCTGGGGGACAAGAATGTGCCAAATGAGGTAGTTAGCAATACTCTATGATTATTTGCTAGTTTGGTTAGCAATGAGGCTGGTTCTCCTCACGTTAACTTTTGCTCTTTGGAAACGAGTAAACTTACTAATGATAAGGCTGAAGTTCAAATCCCATTTTCATTAATTTTGGAAGTTCATTTGAGGTTTGGTTTTAACTTATGTGGTTATTTTGTAGGAAAGAGAGTCACATTTACGGTGATTGAAAATTATGTGAGGAATGTATGGAAGAAGTATGGTATTGTACGTGTCATGATGAACGCGAAGGCTTGTTTTTCTTTAATTTTTCTTCGTTTGAGGGTATGAACACGATGTTGGAGAGTGGACCTTGGTTTATTCGATCTGTTCCTATCATATTAAAGAAATGGACGCCTAATGCAAGTCTACTCAAAGAAGACTTGAATTCAGTTCATATTTAGGTCAATTGTGTGATATACCTATTGCGGCATTCACTGAGGATGGGCTGAGTGTAGTGGCTACTAAACTTGGTACACCAATTATGCTTGATTCGTATACGAGCACTATGTGTTTACAATCATGAGGTCGTATGATTGGGAGCTTAAGAAGGAGATGATTATTGCTATTCCTAATGTGGAGGAAAATGAAGAGGTTTCGTATACAGTTAGGGTGGAGTACGAATGAGAACCACCTGGATGTGAAGTGTGTAAGGTTTTTGTTCATGATGATATGACATGTCCACACCGTGTTGTTGAAATTCCTAAGAAGCAAAGACAACAACCTCCTAAAAGAGCTTCTCGTGGCCTTAATTTAGGTTTTAAAGTTCAGTTTAAACCGACGAAAGAAGTTTAACAACCGTTTTCCAAGAAGAAGAGTGCTAGATCAAGTGGTGCAAAGAAGAAAGTTGAAACAACGAGATAAGAGGCAAGTATTTCAAATCCGTTTGATACACTTAATACGATCGAAATGATGATGATCTTGAATCAAACTAGGGGACTTCGAACTTGGGTAAGAAGGTGGTTAATGACGTGGGTGATTCTTGTAATGAAACGAATACATTTGGTGCTGATTTAAAATCGAAGTTTCCTTCTAATGTTACGAATAAGGTAGGGTTGATTTTCACTCGACATCCATACCTAGTACTTCTAATATGGCTTCTAAATAGCTTGATGATCCAGTTAATGCGGATAGTGAAATGGATGAGGTGTACGATGAAACTGCAAATTTTATGGCACAAACGGGTTCCAAGACAAATAATGTTGCTAACAATAGCAGTGGAGTGGGAAATAAGAGCTAGATTAGATGAAAAGAGACTTATGATGAAAACTGTACGATGATGATGACTTTGATGACGGTGTTTGACTGAGGCTCAAATGGAGATTGTTAATGCTTTTGACATCAGTCTTCATGGTCAACTTAGATAGCGTATGTAGTAGTTTTCATAAATTTGGCATGCCATTCTTATCATAGGTTAGGTTTGAAGCACTATCGATGCGTTTGTTTCACATGGTTTGAGCTGAGATGTGTGATTCACTCACAACGCTTGTATTAATAATTTTGTAGAGTAATAATATTTATCAGGGCGAAACCCTTTACCAAAAAAGTATATAGATGAAAAAGAATTATCCAGTGCATTTTGGAGAAAAAATGGATTTTGAAAGAAATTATGCTAAGTGAGGAAAATTCATGGGTTTCTCGTAAACCCCTTGGTGCGCCTAGAACATAACAAAACTATGAGAGCTAAGCCGTCACCAATGTATCATTTGCGTAATCATTTAACCCAAAAACACCAAAACAATAGCCCGAAACAGATATATTAGACAAAATCGAATATATATCGAACAACCCCATTATGAATGACCATCGCTACTAGAAGTTCCATACATTATTCCTAATTGTTTGATCTGCCACTGATATGTTGGTAAACGGGTATTTATTCTAGTTATCGTTAAAAAGAACTAAACATTAACTCGATTAACCTAGCTAATAAGGATCTCTCTTAGATGTTTCACGCATCATATCCGATTTGTAGATACTCCACTATGTTTGATTGCTTAGTCTAGAGCTCCTTATTCGGAGTATTAGGACCCTTAAGGGGAATAGCACAATTCCTATTAATGCCGCAACGTCCCTCTGGTTCTGGAATGCCGCGTTCTAAAAGTATGTATCCTTTATCACCCCATTCAGCGCCCCAGGAGTTTTTTATAATCCAGTACTTCACTCCTTCGGGAGTTTCACCATATCCGACAATTGCTACACCATGTCCCAGATTTGTGTGTCCACACTGTCCTGTGAAAACTCCCTGTACATCATGGAAGAAATGAACAGGAGACTAATTAGTTAGTTCATTTGTTTCTATTTGTTGCAATTTAATTTGGGTTTTTGTTTTTTTCTTACCGATTTGTAAAATCCGAAATCAGGAGTAGCGTCCAAAGCACAGGAAATAGGCTGATTTGCAACAGCCTTCATTAATGATTCCTCTTTTCCATCTAAATATTCTTGTCCATCAAGCGTTACCGAATGTTTTCCAAACTTCATTCAAATGCAGAATTAACAACAGTGTAAAGTATTAGGTTAAAGCTTATTTGGTTTATTCAACAAACAAATTAAAGCAATACCAAGTCTTGTACCTTTTTTGAATCACACTCTTCTCTCTTACCGACGTAAGGGTAACTTTCGTCTGAAGCTAGACCTCCATGCTCTTTAATGAACTTGAACGCAGGTTCCATCAGCCCTCCATTACATCCTTTGTTAGATTCAATATCGCAGTCGACAAGCTGTTGTTCAGATAATGTTAGTAGCTTTCCTGTTCTAATCGAATTTATTCCCTCGACTGCAGCCACTGCCGAAAAAGCCCAACAACTTCCTATAATATCAACAAAGGAAACTGTTAGCTCAAAGATCAAATGGTTGAGACATGAAAGGATATGATTCAAACATCAGAACGTGTATTTTATCCTAAATTGTCATAATATATAGAGCGATGCTACATCCACAAAAAATTTGCAAAATGATATTCACACAATGACTTGACAACTAAACGTGAAGGGTAAGAAAGAAGAAAGAGAGATTATAATACAATATGATTGGATCACACCGCATGTCAAACCATTGTGTGGATGTTTTTTTATAAATGATGATCATGTAAAAAGACTGGGAAAATAATATTGGGAAAGGAGTTACCACATGGGCCCTGTGACTTAACACTGGTGACAGCATTTTTTTCCCTCCAATCAATGCTGATTGGGAGAGATTTTACATCTCCATAAGTGGAACTACCCTTGGTGCAATTAGGAGGTCCTCGAAGCGCTTGATAATGAGAAATCTTTGAGTTTGCATATGTGTTTAAGAACTCGGTGCTAGTCAAGTTAGCAAAACGGTTCAACTCCAATTTATATGGTTTGTTCTGCTTGTTTGTGTTATGAACATGAAACACGTTGGTTTTGAACACATTGAACCGCTCGGTTGTTCTTTCTTGTACTTGGTGATGACCCCTCCATCTATCATACAACCCCAACAAACTCTCGTCCGATTCGAGTTCTTTCTCATGGAAATGAAAGCTCTCGACAAAGCTTAAAATCAGTAACAAAGAAAGTGAACGTATGATAAATGTGTTGATTTCCATTTTTGGGAGCTTGGCGAATTTGTTTATTTAGACAGCATGTGAGATTATATAATGAGACGTACTTATGGGCATGAAAACGCACTCTATCAACTATGGATGTTTATAACGTATTGAGAATGTTATTATCTAGCTCACATTGTTTGAGTATTTTCGGGGTCTTGAGGCAAAGATATATATTTTTCATTTCTATTTTGGGAAATATTATGTGAATATGGTGATGCATGTTGTTCGGGTTTGAGTCGGAGAATTAATGATGAGAATTGTCTTGAAATTTTTATATTAGGACTATGTAGTGGTGGTTACTTAAATTAGATGGTATGTAGATCTGTAACTTCACCTAAATGAAATGTATACACACTAAGTATTCAACTTCCAGTTTCATACACAAAGTAATCAAAACAAAACACGACAATATTTCACAAACATTCTTGCAAACAAACATTCATATAGAACAAGATTTTATTACACTACATAGAACCTGGTACATAAGTTTCATACACTTAAAAGCTAACAAACCGGCCCTACACTACCATACATTCAAATAAGAACTAACATAACAAACATTCAAGCATCATAAACCAGATATCCTCCTCCATGTAGCTACATTTGAATATGCTTTTTTAAGTTCAACCATCCTTGATTTGTAGTTTTCAACTTCTTCTTCCAACAATGCAATTCTTTCACGACTAACAATCTCCTTCTCATGTCGGTTTACCTCATCTTCAAACACTTCTCTTTGCTCTGGAACTATTGTTAAACTCAGTGCCATAGCTAAGCGGACGGATCCTTGTGCGAAGCTTATACGATAAGTAAATACGATTGTAAAGTAGATAAAATACCAACAATGGAGACCAAAGTCATAGTGTTTTGATGATCTATCTTAAGTTTTAACAAATATATACAACATAAAATTGTAAGACGGTAAGAATATTTTTTGGAAGTGAATTTTAAGGCCCCAAATATATAACGGGGTATATATTTTGAGAACCTTAAAGATTTGAGGCCCTATGCGGTAGCACATCTCGCACACCCTCGTAAACGGCTCTGGTTCAACTCGTACAATGTGTTTTTATACCAATCACTATACAACACTCCATCAATCCAATAAAAAGCATCACACTTTTGACGAGAAGACTACAAAAAAGGATCGAATAAAAAAAGGAAAACTAATACTCCAAAATTAGGGAAACCTAATTAATGATAAATGGTTTTGGGCAAACCGAAAAAACGATGAACTGGATTACGTTCACGTCTAGTTAAAGGCAGGTCACATTTGCAATGACTTGAAGAATACGATCACAAACTCGACTGCACTCGTTGGAAGAATTACGGTTCCTTTGTTTCGTGAAATGGGGAACATGAATCGTAGTAGTGATATAAATTAGGGTATACATGATAACGGATCAAGAAAAAAAAAAGGGTAAAATAACCCAAAAGGTCATCTGGCCATGTAGATAAGTAGCCGATGATATCAGCGATTTTGTTAAAAATTTGAAACTATTTTGACAATCCTGATAATAGATATAGTTGGTTACATATCTCGTTATTTTTGAAATAGTATATTACGTATCTATACCTTTTGCCTTAAAAATGTAATACACAACTTTTACGCTGATTTTTATATTATAAAAGTTGAAAAAATTTCAGCCATTTTTACTCTGCACCCCTATACGTTGTGGAATTTTGCAAAATATATGTGAATCTCTTGTATCATTCGCAACTAGTTATGTTTTAAATTAATATACTAAGTTTCTCACTATTGCATGGGTTGAAAATTCAGTCATTGGAAAAACAAATGTATTGTACGTTCTCTTGCAATTCTGATCAGTAGATTTTTTTGTTTTTGTTTTTGGCATATTGAATGTTTATGAAGCAATTTAAACAGTTAAAGATAATAAACATTTAAATTATTTGACCAAAAAGCTTTTAGTTTAAAGATTGTAATTAAACATAGGGAAATAATAAAATTATGAGAGTTAAGCCGTCATCAATGTATTATTTCGGTAATCGTCTAACCCAAAAATTATAATTATAAATATATACAATTAGAGGGAAAGTTTGATTATTTTATTATTAAAAAATTCAGTTGGTGCTCCCCTATTTTACCCGCCCGGTTTATGTGTGTTTTCTCTCTCTCGCCTGAAACACACACACCACCATCACAACAAATAATTCCGGCCACAAATCCCGCCGTTTGATCCTTTATTTTGGAGGAAAAGGTTAGGGGTTTTCTTTTTTATAATTGTGTTTATGATTTTTCTCCTAATTATTTAGTTAATTTAGATTAGATTTGGGTGTTTGATGCAGGTTTTCTTTTTGGTGGTGAATCAACATACTGATCTTTTTGTTTTTTTTTTCATCATTACCTTGATTTTTTAAGGTCTTTTGTTTTATTGGTTTTCATCACTTTCTGATATGGGTTTCTTGGTTATTTTCCTATTTTTTTTATAGGTGTTTGGGTTTTGAAGATTCTATTAGTTAGCTTGGAGTTGCATGTAGAAAGTTGCTTTTTAATCCACTTTGTAAGTTTATGAACCCTAATTCATGAGTATTTATATCAGTATATGTTATTGTTAGTGAAGCTGAGTTTTTGGTATATGTGTTTTAGTAGCGTATAGTAAAAGTAGGTAAGTTGTTGTTTTTACGCTATATTGAGTTTATAGACTAGAATATTTTCTGAGAGAAAGTAGGCTTAATATGATATAAGAAAGTAATGGGATTTCGAGAATGTGATATCTGTAAGTGAAACAACATTCTTGGTTATGTAGAAGTTGGACAGTGTTTGTCAAGTGTAGTTAAAGGCTAGCGCCTTGCTCAATTAGTCCCTTCATTGAGCCGGCACCTCGAGCCCCATTCGGTTAAACACCTGTCGAGATTTGAGAGATTATAGTTTTTGGAACAATGGCTTTAATAAGTTGCAATTTGAATGAAATGACAACTAGCTATAATTGTTTTGTTGTTTTTTTAGTCTGAAGCTGGGATCGGATCATTTACGGCATTTAACTTTGTTATATCTGATGTAACTCATTATGGTGTTCAGTACACTTCGATATATGGTTCATCTTTGAAGTGGTATGTTTCCTTTCCACTTCCCATTTTCTGTTACTAAAATGTATATGTTCTTTGTTCATAATAGATGCTACTTTTATTACGTCGCGTAAAGGTGAATTTCCAATTATTTACGAGGATTGACCTTATAAGATGAGAACAACATATGATAAATTATATGGTCCTTTGAAGCCGCCGTAGGTCTCATTCATACAATCTCCCACCAACGAACTTTTCCAAGCTCCTCATTAACCATCTTTCTTTCAAGAGGTTGTTAATCTGATCTTTCTCTGTCCAAGCACTCTTCAGCGTTGCTTCAACTTTCTTTCCAAGTTATGAAAGTCTTTGCATCAAACTTTGAGGATAGAACAGATTCAGATACATTTGTAACTTGAGCTTGCGTGGTTGGTGTTGATGTTGTCTTAGCTTCCCCCTAAACCAACAATCCTTTCTTGAGTAGATTCAAAACTTTCTTGCAAGCCGCATTAGTCTTGATGTATAAAACCCAGATATCCAAAGTACATAAATAACTCAAAACCGCAACACCAAAGTCAATTAAGTCCCGGATGTTCGCATTTCTCTTTACATGATATTTATGATATAAATTGTAACACCAAAGTCAATTAAGTCCCGAATGTCACGATTATTCCCTCTAAGTAGTCAAAATGATAACACCTAAGTCAACTAAGTCCCAAATGTAGACATTTCTTCCTGCAGGATACTGACTATTTAAAGGAATCATCATACCTATGTGTACCTCTTTTATCAAATATTTCTACTTCTTTTAAGAATAAGCTTAGGGATTGACCGTTTGAGGAAGCATTTATTGAATCAGAAAGAACTTTTCTCACATTTTAAATAATTATACTCCTAACACTTCCCCCTGGGGACTCAAATGATGCATACTGGCTAATGACGAGATGTCTCTTCCATCATGTGATAGAAATAGTGTACCCGAAAGATTCAACACAACCTAAAATCAAAAGAAGCTAACCTCAAAAGACAAAAGAAGCTAACCTCAAAAGAAGGCCAAGGACACTATCAAGTATACATCTACTCCTTCCCCCTTGCTGGTTTCGACACGTCGGAATCAACAAAACCTTATACGCATACATATTCGAGATCGTGTTTGAAGAATTAATAAGCTTAAATCTATTCTGTGAGAATCAACTTCAAGGCATTTAAAACTATGAAAGTATTTCCAAGCATTCCTAAGTCTTTTACAAACTATGAGGTGTTGGCAATATTGATCGTCTGTAGTTTAAAGCCTGAATTCACTAAGTCTCTAAGTCCATAAAGATTTAAACAAATGACATCTAAAGCACTTGAAGTTAATATAAATTAACTCCCCTTGAAATTGTTATCCGTCATTATCCAAAACTTTATCCATTATTTCATGACTTATTTTGAAAGACCATTTTACAAGATTGTTTGATGACGATTTCTCCCCCTCAAATAATGACCCGTTTTCTATTTAAAGAGCTGTTGTCATTGTTTGAGTGGTCGAATTGTCTTTTGAAAATCTTTTGGTGATTACTGAAAACACTGATTCATTATGAAGACAACTTTTTACCAATAAAAATAAGATTTCTCTTATTTTAACAAATAAATGCACTGAAACGTACACTTATTTGAATATAGGAAGCACGGGTTGTGATGCAAAGTAATCACAAGCCTTTGCATGGTCATAAAGTAGACCATGCCCGAGAATAAATTCTCGTTGTTAGGAACAACTGTCTTTTTGACGACATGTTTTCCTCAGGGTGAAAAGCGGGTTACTATCTGAAATAATAGCAAGCCATTTGGCATGTTTTGAAAACATTTGAACTTTTGCACGAACTTTATTTATGTCCACGTGTCTTTATTGAAAGACATTTCTAGGGACGTAAATATTATCGTTTGCAAAAGACATGCCATTGAAAAACTTCTTTTTGTATTTTTCTCATTTTTTAATTTTGTATTTTGTTTTTGAAAAAATTTATATAAAAAGAAAATATTTTTGGTTTTTCTGAGTTATATTATATACATATGATACAAAGGATATTCGAATAGGTACCACCACTATTCGTCAACGTCATCTGCCAACTTTTTCAGAGACTCTGGCGTAAAACTTCGCATACCCAGCTTGGTGATTAGGAATTCAATTCTTTCTCGGCCAAGAGCTTTAGTGAAGATGTCCGCCAATTGATACTCCGTATTGACAAAGTAAAGTTCGATCACACCATTTTCAACATGCTCCTTGATGAAGTGAAATCTGATGTCTATATGCTTGGATCTGGAATGTTGAACGTTGTTGCAGCATAAGGCAATAGCGCTTTTGTTATCACAGTACATTGGAATTTTATTGAATCCAAAGCCATAGTCGGTAAGTTGTGATCTCATCCAAAGGACTTGAGCACAACAACCGGACAAAGCAATATATTCAGCTTCCGTACTGGATATCGCAGCGCTTTTCTGCCTTTTAGACGACCAGCTTACAAGTCTATCACCCAAAAGTTGTATACTGCCAGATGTGCTACGGCGTGTATCTTGACAACCAGCATGATCCGCATCTGCAAATGCTGTTAGTGCAAAGGAAGAATCCTTCGGATACCAAAGACCCCGATGTACGGTTCCTTTTAGATACCGAAAGATCCTTTTTACTGCATTTAGGTGCTTTTCGGTAGGCCGAGCCTGATACCGGGCACACATGCATATAGCAAATTGTAGGTCAGGTCTACTGGCTGTAAGATAAAGGAGGGTGCCAATCATACCACGATAGTGTGATGGATCTACAGCTTTCCCTTCTTTATCCTCATCCAGTTTGGACTTCTCCACCATGGGAGTATCCACTGGGTCACAAGATTCATAGCCATATTTTTTAAGTGATTCAAGAGCATATTTAGATTGGTTTATGAAGATGCCTCTGGGACTTTGAGAAATCTGTAGTCCTAAGAAAAATGAGATTTTACCCATCATCGACATCTTGAATTTTGAACACATTATTTTAGCGAATAGATCACACAGTTCAGGAGTAGATGCAGCAAAGATAATATCATCGACATAGATTTGTACCAGAATAAGATCGTTGCCTTCTCTACGGATGAACAGAGTAGGATCCACTGAGCCTTTGGAGAAGTCATTGGATATCAGGAATGAAGACAACATATCATACCACGCACGTGGAGCTTGTTTCAACCCATAAAGAGCTTTCTTAAGCTTGTATACGTGGTTAGGTTTGTCTGGATCCACAAATCCGTCCGGTTGGCTAACATAAACTTCTTCTCGCAGATTACCATTCAGAAACGCAGTCTTCACATCCATTTGATAGATGACCATGTTCATGTGAGCAGCAAACGCTAGAAAAATTCGTATAGCCTCTAATCTTGCAACCGGAGCGAATGACTCTTCGAAATCGATACCCTCTTCTTGGCGATAACCACGAGCGACCAACCGAGCCTTATTTTTCAGAATACCTCCTAACTCATCAAGTTTAACCTTATAGATCCACTTAAGAGAGATGACAAATGCTTTGTCAGGAGGAGGAACAAGTTCCCAAACCTCCAGACATGATTGGGTCACTGATGTGTCTAACAGCTAGCAGACCTAATATCTAATTTTCAACATTTCTCTGTGCTAGGTACCAAGTTAACCCCAAGGAATCCCACCTTATAGTTGTAAAAGAATTTTTAGGTACCGCAAAGGAACTCCTAATCTAGGTAGCAAGCTAACCCTAAGGAATCCTACCTATGTTGGTTGCAACCTAGATAGGAAAATTACTTTAGGGGGTTGTTAAATTCTTGGAGGAAAGTTAGTATGTTGCTGCTATTGGGTGTTGTACTCAAGTCCTCATCAGCAGTAACTTTGGAATTGGAATACCAAATACGGTATCATACCCATATTTGCAACTTCAATATCATGAGTTAATCTTCTTCAACATCATGAGAAATAATAAGAGTTTGAGATTTCCTTGTGTGTAGGAGATTACTTGGAGATGTGGTGCATCTTGATCAACTATAGTGAGGAAGGTTAGCCAGTTGAACAAGCATTTCATGTGCAACTACTTTTAGGAATATGACAATGACTTCTGGTGCTTGTAAATCAACATATGGGTGGGGGATTAAGTGACTCATCAACATTGGTTAAATAACACATCCCTGTCAATCTCGAAGCTGGTACAAATGGTGTTGACGAAGAGGGTTTGGCACAGTTCTGAACTAATGTTACAAGAGTCATTATCATGAAGTGCGGTCCGAACCTGCTGTGTTCAGAAAGCCATCGCGGTCCACTCAACAAAGTCACAAGAATGGCTTCAATTATTCATCTGGTACGTCTATTGTAAATCTGGAATGCTTTCTTCGTGGGTGCATATCCAATAAAAATACCAATGTCAGCCTTCGGTTGTAACTTGCCCAAATTCTCGTTATCATTCGTTGGGTAGCAAGTGCTCCAACACACCATGTAGATACGATAGTATACGGGAGGTTTGTCGTGTAAAAGCTCGTATGGTGTTTTACCGTGACGACGACGTATCATGGAACGATTTTGGGTATAACAGGCTGTGGCAACCGCTTTGGCCCATAGAAATAAAGGAGCTTTTGCATAAATTAACATAGTACGGGCTGCTTCAATTAGCGTACGATTTCGTCTTTCAACAACACCGTTTTGCTGTGGAGAGCGTGCAACGGATGTTTCATGAGAGATGCCAACCTTCTCATAATATTCACGCAATGTCTGATTAACAAACTCAGTTCCATTATCTGTTCTGATGCGACGAACGGTTTCCTTAAGCCGTACTTGGATCATCTTCAAAAAAGTGGATAAAAAAAGATGGAGCCTCATCTTTTTTGATCCGCAAACATTTTTACCCCATGTAATCGAGAGTAGTCGTCGACAATAACGAGGATGTACTTCTTTCCATTGACACTCGCGACACGTATTGGCCCACACAGATCCATATGCAATAGATCAAAAGCCAGTAAGATAGCGTTTGAGCTCTTTCAAGCTAGTATACACCATACTTACTTTTGGAAGTTCTTTTGGAACCTCAACTTTGATGGTTGTTAAAGAATGAGATGGGTCTAAAGCTGGGACCGAAGTCGCTTTCCAATAGGCATGTTCACTATATAAATCAGATTGTCGAACAAATCGTTTGTTGTAATCGTTATTAAGAATAGCATAATTAATGGGTTTCGTGTTCACTCTATGTTTTACAACCAATGGATCTTGTTCTTTCAAAAGCATTTTTGAACGACTCTCTTCATAAAGCATTAATGTTTCATCATAATCCGGAATCACAACAGTATCCATTTTAAGAATGACATTCCCGTCATACAGTTTTGGCTTTGACTCTCGAACCTTTCTCAGACAGAAGGCTTTCAAAATCGCTTGCTTGTTTCGTGGAATGATCATAACAAATTTTGGATTTAGTATCATAATGAACGTTTTTCTCGGGTATAGGACCTCTTTTTGAAAATGATATTATCAAGTTGCTTAATTTTCATTCTAAAGCACATTTACACTAACAATATTTGATTTCTTCCATTTTAAATCCTTTTGGAGATCAGAAACTGTTTTCATTAAAGAATCCTTTCTTACACTTGTTCAAAAATAATTCCTGAAGACGTACCAATCTCGTATACTGTTCATTTGATCCTGAAAAACTGTTTTCAACATTTTGCATTTCTTTCAAATCTTTAACCTCTTCTTTATATCTGTCAAGCTCGGTAGTCAAGGCTTTATTAACATTGGTGCAATGCGTCACTTGGGTATTTAATTGTTCAAACATAGATAATATTAGGACATCTTGCTAAGCAGAAGAGTTAGAATTCTGGACAGTTTCCTGTTGTGTTTCACTCAGATACTGAGAATAAGAAATGATATTGCTATCACTGTTGTGTTTCTACTCGTCAAACATTATGAGTTTCACAATGGTCTCATTTCGTTCTCAAACATTGGAATTTAAACAATGGTCTCTAGGGATATTTTTTTTCTTCATAACGTTATACTATATTGTATTACCCAGAGACCGTCCTAAATTTTGTTTACATGGAATTATGTATGAATCTAAGTATTTCAAGTCTTGTATGGGCGGGACTTGTAATATGAGGATTGATATGATAATTGCTATGTTAACAAAGCCCGTCACAGTCCTGTTTACATGGATTATGTATGCATTAAGTATTACAAGTCTTGTATGGGCGGGACTTGTAATAGGAAGATTGATATGATAATCGCTATGCTGATTCGTTCATAATGACCCCTATCTTGTTTACTTTAAATCGAGTACTCATTAACTATCTTGAGCTCTATGTCGATCTTCCCTGATTGTTTTACTCCCCGTCTCCGAAGACGAGTTTTAAATACTCGTTCCATACTCATTAGAGCATCGGCATCGTTATGTCATTCACCACCTTGAAAACTTTGTGTGTACGCGTGTTGCATCAGAAATTATTAAGTAGGATGATTTATAATCTGTTTATTTGAAAGGATTGGGACGCCTCTTCATTTAAATAAATAAATTATAAATCACCGAACCATAAGTTTATCATTTCTTACTTACATAAATTTGGACGCTTCTTTATGTAAATAAGAAATTATAAATGAGTGGGCTTAATGGTATCCGATATGACACGAGTATGAACCTGAAATCGATAATCATCAGAATCCGTTAAAAGGGTCTAGAGACACAATCGTGTCTTGCCACTCAGCAGAATCTTAAGGCCTCACTTGGAACTACCTTATCTCATTTTTAAGTTGTTACTTTTGCGATTGTAAATCCTTGCAATTGTAAACTGTTCGTGGAACTAACAGACTTGTTACGTTAATGGAGTTGATTCGTCCTCAACTAGCGACTGAGTACCATGATCCGCCGTCTATCGCATAAGCTCTTCCGCGAGCTCCTCCCATTTGTTAAACTTTATTATGGGAATATTGTTTCTCGAAATGTCCTCGTTCTCGACATCCCATCATCATTTGTTATAGTATTGACGTTATGGTCGCTACTGTTGGGTCCTGGAGCGGTCCCGACTGATACAACTTTATCCAATAGGTAATACAACTCCCCTTAAACGAGATAAACACCTATCGACGAAACAGATAGTTGGACTATTTATTTCGGGCCACTAGTAGGAAGACTTAGGTCGCGATACATCCTGGAAATGCCTAGTAAGTTGGGTACTTACATCTATAAGCCACGTTGATGTGAATCATCGAACATTACAGATAGTAGAAACGAGACTCCGTCCTCGGACATTTAGAAACTTATACAAACATACTCACGCGACTACACCTTCTTCTTGAGGTTTTCACTATAATGAGACTTTCCATATAACGCGGTTATACCAGGCATAAGATCTGTAATGATATATTTTGAGATACCCATTTTGATGGATTAAATATCCTGGACAAACCTAGCCAAAATTTTTGGTAGACTGAGAAGCGTAGAAACACCGAATTTTGCTGAATAAAGTTATCAGCGTCATGTTCAAATGGCTTAGTAAATCTTAAGTCTTTCCTTGGTCACACAATCGGATAACACAAATTTAAATCTCGGGACGAGATTTCTTTAAGGGGTAGGTACTGTAACATCCGAGAATTTTCGAAATTTTGAATGACGATTTTACTCTTTGACTTTTTGGGTCTGACTTGACTTTTTGACTTTCGATCTTTTAATGTCACATAAGAACGATTACCGCGTAACCGGTAAAATTTTCGGAACAGATTCTAATAATAAATTATATTTATTATTACACAGCTCTCACGTGCAAATTTATTTTAACTCATTTGGCTTGAAACGAGAAAATATAGACTTTATTCCTATGTTGACTTATCAAAAACGACTCGCTAAATCACGTTTTCACAACTCGGACCCTAAAGCAATTTGATGTAAAACGATATTTCAGACAACTTTTTAGTTTTACCCGAGACTTGAAAACAAGCTGAAGAGGGCTAAAACAGCCTCGCAAAGTTTTGAAAACTGCACACAACGGGTACCGACACAAAAAAAAATTAAATTTATTTTTAATTATCACTATTTATTTAATAAAAATATTAAATAAAATTATTTAATATTTTACTTATTTAAGCGTTGTTGAGAACGCGAATATTCGAGTTGAAATCCATTTTTTTTCTTTTCTATTTCGGACGAGACGTAACCGGTTCATTAAATAAATAATGAATATTAATAACGAATATTTTTATAAATGTTATGAATATAATTGTGAAATACTATCAAATAAATACTTATTTTTATCAGAAAAATGATTTGGAAAACAATGGCGCAAGTTTCGTGCGTTGTTGAAATTTCGGGGGTGTTACAGATGGTATCAGAGCACTAGTTGTAGAGAACTAGGTCGTTTTCAAAACCTAGACT
>BQNB010016912.1:0-67687 GCA_026074375.1 Tanacetum coccineum | reverse complement strand
CACAGGCACACTCCTTCTTGAGCTTTCCTTGTTCTTGTTGTCTTGATTTCTTAGAGCTCTGTACTTCCTAGCAAAATGTCCCCTCTTGTGGCACTTGTAGCACTTCACTTTAGACTTATCAAAACCAATAGTCTCATTGCCATTAACAGTAAGCTTCCTTCATGTATTCTTCAAAAACCTTCTTGCCCTCATAGTCAACATGGCCATTTTCCATCTCACATCCATCTCTTCTATGTCATCTGGATAGATTTGTTGCAAGTCCTCATGTACAAGTTGAGGACTATTTGGTTGACTAGCAAAAAATGCACAGATAACAGCATCACTCAAGTTATTAATATTTGTAGAGTTAGCAGCATTAACTTGAGTGCTAACAGTAGAAACTTCATAAGCAGTATTACCTGCTTAAGCAGTATTAACTGCTCCATTAGTGCCGCTAGTTTTGTTATTTGAAGAGGACACAAAAGCCATGTTCAGTGTACTTGAACTTGAGCTAGACATCTCTTTAACTTCTGGTTCATACACCTTAAGGTTGTTGTAGATATCATCCATGCTCATTGTATCCAAATCAGCTTTATTCCTGTGTTCCACCTCAGGTATAAACTCTAATAACTTTTTGATTAACATTTTCTTGATAAAATCTTTTCATGACCAAAAGCTCCAACTACTTACACAGCTTTTTGGAAGCCATATCAAAAGTTTGATCAAGCATCTCTGAGCTTGGAGCAGTGAAGTTTTCATATTGCTGCTTTAAGAGATTCCTTTGAGTCTTTCTTGTAGCTTTATTCCCACCAAATCTCTTTTCAACAGCTTCCAGCAACTTCTTAGCATCCTTTATAGAGTTAAACTTTAACTGATGTTCATTGGGAATGCCCATCATTAAAGTGCTTCTAGCTTTCACCTCTAATCTTCTCTAAGCCTTTTCTTCAGCAGTTGTAATAGGCATCTCTGTCATAACTCCTATAATTTTTGTTTTTAGCAAGGTTGCACCATTCTCTATGACTTCCCATAGTGCATAGTCTATCATCTGGATATATTATTCAGTCCTCATCCTCCATATCTCATACTCACCAGGTTTGAGCATGGGAACTTTGGATGCAGCCACCATGTGGTGCAGAATCTTGATCTATATCTTTTATCAAAAACAGGTTCTTTTTATTCACAATTTCTCAACAAGTTCTACACTGATACTAACTTGTATGACCCACTTTAATAGACGAATTCCTTAAGCTTTTCGAATTCCTTAAGCTTGTTTAAAAATTAGTTATATTAGATAAATCTAACACAACTATAGTAGAAACTTTCTTTAAATGTATTAATGATTATGCGGAATCTAATCTTTAATATTAAGAAGAATTATCAATGAAACAGTAATTCAAAACAAATAAGCTCCAATATTATTAATAATAATACGAATACTCTCAAAGTATTAGGGTTACAAAGACCTTGAAGCTAAGAATATAAAAGATATATAAAAAACTATATCAAACTATATGCCTTAGGACCTCCTTTTATACACCAAGGAACCCTAGTCGGCTTACAATACTTTCCTAAGTATCCATAATCTTTTCTATAAACAAATAACTTAATACATATCATATAAGCAGTACTAACACAAAACAGTACTAACTTATTAACTTAGCAGCATTAACTTATCTTTGAGCAGTCTTAACCTTGAGCAGTAGTAACTTTGTACTAACAGTAGTAACTTATCAGTAGCAGTAGTAACTACATAGAATATTTTCACTAGCAATACTAATATTTACTAGCAGTAGTAACTGTATACTACTAGTAGTAAACACTTAGCATATTTTCTTTGAAGTTCATACGCAGCACTAACTTCAGCTGAGCATCATTAACATAAACATGGGTAGTAGTAATTCAAGCAACATCAAGAAGACTTTTAATTCTAACATTATTTGTATTTCATCATGGATCTGACATTGCTTATTTGCTGCTTTATGTGGATGATATTATTCTTACAGCATCGTCTTCAACATTTATACTAAGGATCATTGCATCCCTTCATAGTGAGTTTGCCATGACGTATCTTGGTTCGCTCAATTATTTTCTTGGCATCTCTGCACAATGATCTTCCACAGGCTTATTCTTATCACAGTCTGAGTATGTTGAGGAGATTCTTGAGCGCGCCCATATGTAGAAGTGTAATCCATGCAGGACTCTAGTAGATATCGAGTCCAAGTTAAGGGCTGACGGTGATCCTATTAGTGACCCTATGCTATATCAGAGCTTGGATGGTGCTCTTCAATATCTTACTTTCACCTGACATTTCATATGCGGTTAAACAAGTTTATCTTTACATGCATGATCCCCGAGAGCCTCATCTTGTTGCTTTGAAGCTCATTCTTCACTATGTCCGCAAGAATATTGATCATTGTCTTCAGCTTCATGTCTCTTCTACTAACCTGCTTATAGCTTATACAGATGTTGACTGGGCTGGCTGCCCTGTTACTCGATGATCTACCTCAGGTTATTGTGTATTTCTTAGTGACAATTTATTGTCTTGGTCTAGGTCTTGTGACGAGGAAGAATATAGAGGTGTTGCTAATGTCGTTGCTGAGATAGCCTGGGTGCGTAACCTTTTGCTTGATCTTCATGCTTCTTTGTCTACTGCTACACTTGTTTATTGTGATAATGTTAGTGTTGTTTACTTGTCTACTAACCTGGTTCAGCATCAACATACCAAGCATATAGAGATCAACATTCATTTTGTTTGTTACTTTGTAGCTTCTGGGCAGGTTCATATTTTACATGTTCCCTCTCGTTTTCAGTACGCTGACATCTTTACCAAAGGACTTCCAAGTGCTTTATTTCTTGAGTTTCACTCCAGTTTGAACATTCGAAGGCCTCCCGTTTCAATTACGGGGGTGAATTAGCGATTATAGTTTAGCCCATTTGGTATCTTTATTATTGTTATTGGTTAAACCCATCTAGTTATCTTATTCTCCAGGAATTGTATAGTATATATTATGATTTAATAAGAATAATATGATTCATGGGGAATTACCAAATCTAATAGTACCGCCTAAGTCTAGGAATGATATATCAACAATGAAACCGGTTGAATCATTGCACTTATAAACTAAAACCAGCATTATTTTAGATTTAACATGGTTAATGAGTTTTCCTTACATTAGGCTTGACCGCTCTTTTATATCATGTCTTTCAACTTGTGTGTGTTAATTGTCATCAAAACCTTAGGTTAGATAACTAAACCCCGTGTCAGTCTCTTAGGCTGAAAACCTCCCATTTTTGCATTAGTTTAGGATTAACTTAGGTTTAACATAGAATAGAGTAATTTAGGACTAACATAGATAACTAAAATACTAATAGATTTAAGTATTAACGCTCTCGCTCTTAGTGATCGACACCCTACTTACCAACGAACCTTCAACTGATCGGGTACACTGCCCGTTAGTGTTGTTCTTAGGTATAGTCGGCAAAATATAAATAGTAAAACTTGATAACAAATAATACCTATGCATAACGAGACATCAAGTTTTGACGCCGTTGCCAGGGAGTGAAATTGTTTAATTCTTATTTATTAGTGTTTTTGTTTAGATTTAGTTTAGTTTAGATTAATTTGCATATTTGTGTGTTTGTTTTTTGCATTGTATATTTTGCATATTTGTGTGTTTGTGTGTTTTTTTGCATTATTACGGTCTGCTGTAATTTTCTTAGTTGAATACTATATATGGCGTATTCAACTTCTTGGATACGGCGTATAAATTTTTTCTAAACGAATATAGCGTTTTTGACTCCAAACATCAATACGGCGTATTCAGTTTACTAAATACAGCGTATTAGTCTATTTAAACTTTTTCTTTCTTAGCCAATTTATTACAGGAAATGGAAGACCTCAACATCACTATAGAAGAATATATTCAGCTTGAAGCTGAAAAAGCATGTAGGCGCGATCAAGAGTTTAACTGGGAAACTACTACGTATGGTAAGGTTAGGTATTTTGAAGATATCAACTACTTCAATGATTTTGAGAATGAGTTCCCAGCCATTGTCTACAAAGATGCTTTGACATCTAAACCAAAAGTCTCATCTGAACCTACAGTAAGTGCTCGTCATGTCAAAAAGGTTGATTTTGATTTCGAAATATAATTCGACGAATCTGATAATGAAGATTACACTTTTACATACGATAAAAATTCATTTTCTTATAAATTAAAATTTATGAATGATTTAAAATTAGATTCGGGCAACGATGATGATAAAATCAATATCAAACAATCTTCGGGGGATATATCTATCGAGTCATTACCTAATGCAATAAGTATCGATACACAAAGGGTCAAGTAAACTTTTGGAAACAAGTCATGATACAATTAGTAAAATTTTCATTGTTGAAACTTTTATCAAGTAATTATGTGGTAATATTGTGACTTAGATTTATCTTAACGAAGGCTTGCTAATAAATCTTATTAAAAATTTATATGTGCCATTTGGCATCCCATTCGACTCCAAGTTGTTTTATAAGGATGGGATAAAACTAGGGCAAGTCTAACTTAAAGACTTTTCTGTAAACGAAAGTGCTTTCCGGAAGATAACCCGAAATGTAATTTTCAATTTTTATCGAGTCTGTCTTCCCAGATTGTCGATATGGCGTATCCAACCTTAATGGATACGACATATCGACTATCTGGACGTTATCCAGTCTTTACTTTTCTGCACTTTTAAAACTTTATTGTTAGTTCAGTCTATATGGTGTATTCATTAAATGAATACAACGTATTATAAGACTGACCCGTACTTAGGATTTTTAGTACATGTCTCAATATGACGTATCCTAAAATATGGATACGGCGTATCAACTTTCTGTACAGTTTTAGGTTTTATTTCGATTTCTAACCAACGGATATTCGAAGATAGAATTGAACTTGTTTTATTATGCTTAATACATGACCTTCTAAATGAAAAAATGAATTTGGTGGAATGCTTATTTTCTGGAATTCATGTGTGTTGTAGTCATGCTAGTATTCAGACACATTTACAACACACATTCTTACTCATAAACGCAACATGGAGGATCATACCGAGCAAATCCCAGGGGAGTTTCTCGTTCTAATTCTTTAATTTTATCTTTTTAATATTATATTTATACAACAAGGTTGTTGTATATTTCAAGTGGGGAAGTAGAATTAGAATGCTTACTTATCCATATTTTTTCATCAACATGCCTACTTTATATCAAAATTAAAAAAAAACTTTTAGCATATTTTTTGTGAAATTATTAGTTCCATGAACCTGCACACATAACCCTTGTTGAATGTTGTGAGAATTTAGCCTTATATGTTTTCCAATGTTGACCCAAATTCCAAATAAATATGAGTGTGCCGGTGATGTTGTAAACTTTATAACTTGACTTGGTATATCTATTCGAGACTACAAGAATAAGCACTATTTTTAATATATGGAGTGACATTTTTAAACTAGTAAATTTCTAGGATTACACTAAAAAGCGTATACATGTTGTGATATTAACTAACTATACTGGTTAGTTAACCCCCATATAAACCCTTTTGTTTACTCTCATTTTTAGAGTAAGATACCTCTAGAAAATCTAAGCCATTCCTTACACCAAATCTTGTTTCGTTACACCTTAGCCTACCCTATTAGATTAAGTCCTTAATCGGTTGCTAGTTGCTTTTGTGTAAAGTATTATACTTCCTGTGTCGTATGTTTATTTTCTATCTCTGGTATGGTCAGAAAATTGCACAATGCAATTGGGTACGTGTGTTAATTTTCTATCCATGGTTAGGTCGAGAAATTGAATAATGCAATGAGAAAATGTAAAAGTAGTAGTTTTTTTTCTTAGTGTGTTTACTACTTTCACCAGTATGATCGGAAATAGAATACAGATTTATCGTATCCGTGAAGTGGTGAAATTTTACACCGTAGTTCATTTTTCAGTATTAGTTAGTAAAAAAAATCAAAAAAACAGAAAAATACAAAAAAAGCTTGAGAGAAAAAAAGGTGAGATTTGTGAGATAATTGGTTTGTCTAAGCTTAAACGATATTATTATTTATGAGGATCGATTATTTGTTTGTACATGTTATAAACCAACAATGTAAAGTTTTGTTGTATATTTTTAGTTGGTCGCAATTATAAACCATCCATGTACTTTTTGTATCAAGTGGTAGATATCGCCACTAATGGTGCATAGTATGTATATTATGGATGATTGAGAGTTGACCATTACAGGAACGACAACTAAGGTTGTTTTTGTTGATCTATGATCAAGACATTTATGTCTATGATTTTGTTTCTTTTTCATGGGTACGGTCGAGAAAGTAACTACCAACAATGTTTCTTATTTGTTTGGACTTAATCTATTTGTTTTGTTCTTTTCATTTAACAACAATTATATATTTCCCATACCTAATCCGTAAACTTCGGTATTGATCGAATGAGGATGCGAGCGAGCAATCACATGTTTCTATTCCATCGTTATAGATGTGTATGTGTGATTTTGTCCACATTGTTAGTGTATTACTGTTGGTAAAAGATTAGAAGATTCCTTACCCTATATCGTTCTTCATCCTAACCTTTTGTTTTACTCGAATGGGGATCTGAGCAATCATGTATGTCTATTCCATCGTTATGGATGTGTATGTGTGGTTTTGTCACATTTTATGGAATATTAGTATCGATTGAGATTGAAAAGAATGACCAAACCTTAAACCTTAACCTAATTTACCTTTTTAGACTTGTCACTCCTTAGCTTTAGTGGTGGAGATGTGTATCCTTGCCAAGCTTATGATAGAATACTCATCACGACCAAGCAATTGAGCGAACTAGTTACATGTTACCACATAGATTATTTGAGTGATTTGAGTGTTTTCATTTTCCTACTTCATGAGGTGTTTGGTTGTGTGCTAGTAGTTATACAAAAAAGTGCATAAAGGAAAAATCTTAAACCTTAGTTTAGGATACATTTTTATAAATTTTCTAAAGTCTACTTGAGGACAAGTAGGTTTCAAGTGGGGGAATATTTGATGACATCAAATAATGTCTATTTTATAGCATCATTTATTCTGTCTTTATTGCTCGTTTTACATTATTTATGCATGAATTGGTACTTAATTTTTTATATTAGTTATTTGTAGTAAATATCGAGCAATTGGTGAAGATTTATTGTTCCCTCTTAGTTAGTGAACAATAACTACAAAGTTATCATTAACTAACTCATGGCTAGTAAATAAAGTAAAGTATTTGTTTTTTTGAAAAGGTTTTGTGTACGTAAAGATAACTAATATGTAAAACACACAAAAATAACTTTTCAACGTTTAACTCTTTTTATTAAGAATTATACCCAATTAAATGTGGAACTACAATGTGTGTGTGTGATCTTCTCACAAAAAACTTTGTATAAACCTAAAGTGTTATGCAAAGTTAACTACTATGCTAACCAACCGAGCTTGCTTAGGGACTTAGTAGATTTGGAGGAGTAGTTGTTTGTGAAAGTTATGACTTTGAATGCACAAACTTACACCTACTCCTTTACAAGAGTTCTATATATATACTACTCAGGTAGTGTCATACCCACATGGGTGATAAGTACGTGTCCCTATGCTGATAGGCTAGTACACAACATACAACTTTCTCTCAATTACATTTCTATTTTAAGTATGGGACAACAACACTTTCTAAGGTCAGTATTGACACTGACATTATCTTCATACCCTATTCAGGATGGCTTGAATTCAGGCATATACAAGCTTGGACTTATCTGTTTCAAACTATCTCGCCTATTCTTTAGTTTCTTGTCTTCATGGTCTTCTAGTTGTTAGAGATCGTATCTGGTTCAGTGAGTCTATTACCACAACTCACTAAACCCATCACCTTCCTCTTTGGCTCAGGCTTCATTAACTAAGTATCGCCTCACTGAATGCTAGAGTCTTTCTTATAGACTCAGACTGAGCATCTTGAAGGTAACTCACTAAGTGACTATTCACTCAGTGACCTTGAAATGTTAAAGGTTATTAACACTTAGGATATTTTTTATTCAAATCCTAAGTAAAGGATCATTTGGCACTAAACTGGCCTAACAATCTCCCCCTATTTGGATATAAATATAGCCTAAGTGTTTGATGCGTGTTTTTATAAGTTTTAAAGTTATAATTACTTGAAATACTGATTTTGACTAAAAACAAAGCATTCGGGAAAATATACCCTATTCGAGTGTAGTATAGTATTAGGTAAGTCCAGGTCGTTTTACGGGAATTAAAGTTTTCACAGTATGTAATTAAGGTGCTAAGGCTAAAATGATTATCCCAGATCAAATTAACCAAATCGTGCATACATCGAATATTGTAAAGAAATCGATTAAGAGATGATTCAAACAAATGATTTAAGTATGTTTGTTAAGGCAATGGTCACTATGACAATGGAGTGTTTAGGATAGTGTTTACAAGTTTAGAGAATAAAAGTTTTACAAGCTACAAATCCTTTCGGCCTTTAAATATAACGAGTGATTATATCGATTAATAACAACAAATCCTTTCGGCCTTTATAAGTTATTATAACCAATATATTAGATGAAATGATAGATTACATATATAATGGAACCCTTTCAGCCTATATTCTTGTATAAAATATGTTTTACCAATTCGATAAACACATATCCAAACGCTCTATATCTAAGATCACATATTGCCTAAATAAACACAAGATGACTACTCTATGATCAAAGAAGTAACAAAACACATAACATTTATCCTGAATTCAATAAAGAGCATATTAAAAAAAAGATTTATACCAACTTCAAGAGAAAATGTTTGATGATTTCACAAGTTTTCCCAACGAAAACTTTATTATATTTAAAGTAAACCTAGAATACTATGAACAAATATGTCACAATTGCTTATAGATTCGAATTACACTTCAATGCTACTTCCTTGGATGGATTAAAATCTAGAAATTGATGGTGGAGAGTGGTGGTAGTCGATGGTGGTGATGATGGTTTGAAGGGGTGTTTGGATCCTTGGTTTGTCAAGCCAAGATCACCAAAAATCTCTATTTATGTGTTATAAATGAACTAGAATGATTTGTGTGAGAGTGTGTGAAATGAGAGAGCCAAGGAGGGTATTTATAGGATTTTTAGGGGCCAAAAACCACTACATAAAAATAATTGTGCGCCGCACATCGGGAGTTAATGCTATCTTCATTTAATTGCGTTTAATTTTTTCCACCGACTCAAAAGTGCGCCGCACTTTGGCCTTTTCCAGCACTTAGCCTTTTCAGGTTGTAGATAATTGAATTATCTTCGCGTGGCCGCTTGAACCAACTAAAACGGAGTTCGTATGACCGAGTTATGGCAAAAACAGTGAACATGTGTCGGGAGATCATTAACTTTAGTTTACTTCTTCGTTTAAGCTCCATATCTTCATGTTTTCTTCCTTTTACTTCCACGACACGTACCACGAACCTACAATGACAAATATATTCTATTCTATACCAAAAGTTCTTATCTTTAACCAATAAATATACGTAAAAGCATATATAACGCGTATAAAAACATGTATAATTTCACCGTTATCAAATCCCCCCACACTTAAAACTTTGCTTGCCCTCAAGCAAATCTAAAAAAAGAAATTTATAAAAAAAAGGTCGTACATGACAAGACAATTTTTTTATTATTATTATTTTAAAATTTTTTAATGGGTGTGTAATTATCGAAAATATTCTTAATTTATTTAGTAAATAAGCGCAAAAGGCACAACCCCCCCCACACTTAAGGGTTTGCTTGTCCTCAAGCAAAATCAGGAAAAATAATAAGCTTAACAAAACAAATATTAAATTAGGAAAAATATTATTTGGATTTTTTAATATGCGAAAATAGAGATGTTTAACAATACCCAATGATCATCAAGCTGCAATAACATGACTAAGCACCTCACGAATAAGAAGAAGTACAATTCACTCAAACACTCATATGTGATGTAATAAAAGGTAAAAGGGAAATCACACTCAATTGCTCAAACATGATTCATTAAGTTACCATAGGCTTGTAGAAGAAACAAAACTACATCGACAAGGCGTAAGCACCAGGTATAATCATCAAAAGAGGACTTTTATTTAGGTTTTAATGTATAGGATTAAAGGTTATAAAGATGTGGATAAGGCATGGGAAATATATACTGGAAATGGTTTTATAATATATACATGTCGACAAATCCAAGAAACTCATGTTTCTAGTTACGACATACCACAAACCTGTGAGGTTCTCGAACAACACAATCTCAAACTCGTACAAATGATATAACAGTATGCTCCATACATCAACTCTTATTCATACTTCTTTCTTTTCAGATCTTTTTTCTTCTTCTTCTTTTTTCTTTTCATTTTTTTCTCTATTTTTACTCACCATTCACATTCAAACAACTAACAATTCCCTCACACTTGAGATAATCATACACCACAAAAAATACGAAATACAAAGTGGGCCTCTTCGTCTTCGTCAAAATAGCACAACACTTATAGCAACGTGCGAACAAACTATGAGCAAAAATCAACCAATCATATTTTGTAACTAGCAACCAACCATATGGACTTTCGACAAGGGGTAAGGCTAGGCTAAAGGTTAGATTTTTTTGTATTTTTTTTCTAGATGAGAAAAATGAATAGAATGGCTCAGCGAGTTAAACTAGGGGTATCTAGCGCTAAAGATGAGTGCTAACATAAGGGTTTTATTTTGGTGGTTAGCTAATTAGTGTAATTAGATAAAAGAATAGATACTGTGAAACGGATGAACTAATTTGGGTTAAATCCTAAGTTGCCTCTTTATCACATAAAAATACCTATATCACGTGAACGAGATCGCACTGCGGTCTCATAATGATTTTAAGCACAAGTTCTAGAATCAATAAATCATCGGCACACTTATATAATTTAAATCGATATCAATGCTCCAGAAAAGGTGACAAACTACAAATACATAGCTGTAACGAAGGATGAGACACTTGCAATTACATTCAAACCTTAACTCAAGAAAGCTAAAGGCAAAAATTATCATAGGTGTCAAAGATAGATACCCGAATCCCATAAGATCTAAACCTTACATTTTTTGGGTGATTGGTATAAATGCGCAAGTAATGTCATCGATCCCAAGTCGGATTTGCTCTATCAATCGGGACACATCTCTGATTTCAAAACTTTATTTATTAACTATGTTTTATTCTAATATATTAACCTAAGTGGCAAAAGAATTTAAAAAACAAAATTAGTTTTTTAGATTACAGAGGGAAAAAGTTTTTACTTTTAATAATTAGTCTAATTTTTCAATTCATTTCCCCCCACACTTAAGTTGAGCATTATGCATAATTATAAAACAAATTAAAAGTAGGATAATGGGAGAAATAAATATAAGAGAAACGAGACTTTTTGGGGCTCATAAGTGCTCAGTTGAATTCTGAAAGATACGATGCTAAACAAAACGCCAAGCATGTGTATTCTACCACTTGTAATATATTGATCCACATATATCACATCCCTAAGTGATTAGCATCACCACCATCTAAGCTCCACTTATTTATTTAATCTGCAAACAAAACTATGAAATCCGTATAATATAAAAGCACACTTTCATAGACACCACGGTTGCATTTAGCGTATGCAACAAGCCTTTAAACCCCTCGATTTCCTAAGTGGACGAGTTATAGTCTCGTGAGGGTTTACACGAACACACCCAAAAAGTTCGTTATATTTCTTTTTGGATACATAAATCAAGGTACGCAACACACCGGCCGAATGCATGACATTCTTAAAAAACTGCAAAGTTTTTTGTTTTATATATATATTTTAGTTTTATAGGTTTACAATTATTATTTACTATTACAAATATTATTATTATGATACTTAACTCAATTTAAGATTCCTTCACGATTTGGTTCAAGTGGGAATGATCCACTTTTAAACGTTGAGGGTATGGTATTTTTGGTATGTACTCACGGAATGGATATTCTTTTGTTTTGACAACGTGATAGCCCTTTTTTGATACCTAAATAGGATTATTTTTTTTGATTGTATTGTTATAGATGATAGGAGATGGTGGATATTTTTGAGTCTTCAGAGATTATCAGACTTTCCACTTCTGGTGAATACAACATTCACATGCTCAGTTTGAGCTTGAGGAGGAGGTGGTGGTTCAGTCCGATCGGTTTGTTCTAAAGAGACGTTTTAAGACTTCTCCCACTCATCTAATTTTCTTTCCATGTTTTAAATTTAGTTTGAAAAATCTTTTCGTTTTGCTTCATCTTTATAATCATATCGTTAACATTGTTCTTGATATACATACTTGCAACTCTTTGACCATCCAAGAATTTTTTTTGATTGATTTTTCGAGATCTGTTTTAGATTGATCATCTCTGTCAAAAAGTTTATCATGAACAGTTCTCATGCTACAAATACATCTTTTGAAATGTTCGAGATCATTTTTCACATCATTGTTTAATTCTGTGAGCGATTTCTCAGAATCATTAGGATCATGATGGGATTGGTAAGAATACGAATCATGAGAATTTTGGCTTTAATAACCTTCAGATTGGATGTAATTGGCTTCATGACGTTCACACATCGGCGTGTCATCGTTCTTAGAAACTTGGTTAATATCGCGGTTGTTATAATTCTTACGTATCTCATTCATCTCATCTTTTACGCTATGGAATTGAGAATCTATTTTTATAGTTAGAGCTTCCAATTTTTCCATTAATCGAGAATTATCATTATTACTTCCATCGGCGAAAGAAACAGATCTTTGATGATGTTCATTTTTAGATTTAGTGGACCAATCAAATTTGAAAAGGACTTTTTCATCAAGAAATTGAAAGGCTTGATTTGGACTTTTGTAGAGGAATATTCCTCCAATAGTTATGTCCAGGATTTCTTGGGTGAGTTCGTCTAGACCGTGATAGAATATTTGAATAATAGCTCTTTTGGCCAGACCGTGCCCATGGCATTTTCGAAGCATGTTCTTCAGTCGTAACCAAGCGTTGGTTAGACAATCACATACGTTTTGAGAAAAGCTTCTGATTTCAACTAAAAGATGGTTAAATAACGAAGATGGAAAGAATCTGTTTATAAAAGCTCTTTTCATTTGATCCCATGATGTTATAGACACTTCATTGAGTTCGTTAAACCAGGTTTTAGCTTTATCGGATAGGGAATAGGGAAATATCAAAAGCTTGACAACTTCGCTTTGAGTTTTACCATATTTGAACATGTCACAGATTGCGAGGAATTCATGGATGTGGTCATGTGGATCGGCCTGCGGATGACCATCAAATTTATTTTCCCGAATCATTTTCAAGTGGGTACTATTGATAACAAAGTTATCATCAACAGTGGGTTGAGCGATGACTGGATCAGGAGTTGGTGCTACAGTCTTAGCACTTTCCCAATGGGTTGATCATCAGGATCGAGAATTATTATTTCTTGGAGTGGTGAATTTGGTTGGGGTTCGATGTCTTCTTCGGATATATTCAAGGCAAAAACTTCATTAACGAAAGAATGTTGAGTTGAAGATTTGGTATCGCGACCTCAACGGATTCTTTTTGGATAGTTTTAATTTTACAAGTCTTCTTTTTTATATTTTTATTTAATTTAGATAATGGTTTTACGAGTTGTTTTCCCCAAGATCATGGATTTATACATACTTTAAGGGTTTTGCAAAAATACATTTTTATATTATACATATTTTTAGGAAAAGTGCACCGACTTTTCTGGAAATTTATGTTTTTTAGGTTATTATAACGAACTAAATAATCAAAAATAAAATGTAATAGAGCTAACAGAAACTAAATATAATCACTTATGGAAAACAATTAAAACAACTAAAGCATATAATCAATACGATTTGAAAAATAAGGTTTTTTTTTTGTTTTGATTTTGAAACAAATTCTGCTATGGAAAATCTGTAGAAAGTGCGGCGTACTTAGCTAAAGTGCGGCGTACTTTCTGGGTTTATAGGAAAACCGGCGCACGAATAGAATGTGCGGCGTACTTCCTGAAGAAAAACAAATTGTTTGGTCAGTTTGCCAGAAAACTGTACGGCGAGTTTGCAAATTTTGTATTGCAAAACAGTAAATAACTTTATGAGAAACAAAATAGCACCAAAATCTAACAAACAAACTAATAACAACTTAAACAATTCCCCAGCAACGGCGCCAAAAACTTGATGTGTGGTTTTACATGTTTTAAATTAGAAATACCGATTTTGACTAAAAACACAACATTCGGGCAAGTATACCCTATTCGAGTGTAATATAGTATTAGGTAAGTCCAGGTCGTTCCACGGGAATTGAAGTTTTCACAGTTTGTAATTAAGGTGCTAAGGCTAAAATGATTGTCACGGATTAAATTAACCAAATAGTGCATATATCGAATATTGTAAAGAAAGCGTATAAAGATGAATCAAAACAAATGATTTAGAATGTTTGTTTAGGCAATGAATACTATGACAATGTAGTGTTAAGGATAGTGTTACAAGTTTAGAGAAAAAAGATTTTACACGTTAAAAATCCTTTCGGCCTTTAAATATAACGAGTGATTATATCGATTAATAACAACAAATCCTTTAGGCCTTTATAAGTTATTATAACCTATATATTAGATGAAATGATAGAACACATATATAAAGGAATATCATTCGGCTTATATTCTTGTATAAAATATGTTTTACCAATTCAATAAACACATATCCAAACGCTCCATATCTAAGATCACATATTGCCCAAACAAACACAAGATGACTACTCTATGATTAACGAAGTAACAAAACACATAACATTCATCATGAATTTAGTAAAGATCATATTCAAAAGATAAACAAGATTTATACCAACTTCAAGAACAAATGTTTGATGATTTCACAAGTTTTCCCAAAGAAAACTTTATTATATTTAAAGTTAACTCGAAAACTATGAACAATTATGTCACAATTGCTTGTAGATTCGAATTACACATTAATGCTACTTCCTTGGATGGATTAAAATCTAGAAATTGATGGTGGAGAGTGGTGGTAGTCGATGGTGGTGATGGTGGTTTGAAGGGGTGTTTGGATCCTTGGTTTGTCAAGCCAAGATCACCAAAAATCCCTATTTAAGTGTTATAAACGAACTAGAATGATTTGTGTGAGAGTGTGTGAAATGACAGGGCCAAGGAGGGTATTTTTAGGCTTTTCAGGGGCCAAAAATCGCTACATAAAAATAATTGTGCGCCGCACATCGGGAGTTAACGCTATCTTCAATTAATTGCCTTTAATTTTTTCCACCGACTTAAAAGTGCGCAACACTTTGGGCAAAAACCTGTATAAAATTAAATTCTCGTCGTGTGGCCACTTGAACCAACTAAAACGAAGTTCGTATGACCGAGTTATGGCCAAAACAGTAAACAAGTGTCGGGAGATCATTAACTTAGGTTTACTTCTTCGTTTAAGCTCCATATCTTCGTGTTTTCTTCCTTTTTCTTCCACGACACGTACCACAAACCTACAATGACAAATATATTATATTCTATACCAAAAGTTCTTATATTTAACCAATAAATATACGTAAAAGCATAGATAACGCGTATAAAAAGATGTATAATTTGAGCGTTATCAGTGTTTTTCAGTGTGAGTGAGTAAATACAGCTTCTTCTCACAATGAGTATAGAAAGGTTATAAGGGATACTTGTAACTAAAAAATACTTCATTGATCAGGGATTACATTTCCAACCAATCTATTACAAAAGATAAACAACATTATAAGACTTAGTCTAACATGTATCCCAATGTTTCTAGCTTTACTTTCTTTGATTTTAACTTTTCTCAACTTTCTTAGCTTCAGGGAGAACTTGGCATTCTCTTGGGTCATGATCATTAAGGCCATTACTAAGTATGACACAAGAGAATCTACTGTAACTTTGTGAGTATTTTTTCATCTTTAGAAGACTTGATCACCAAACACATTAGTAAAGAAGATCACATACTCAGGTTCTTCAATGGCCATATTGTTTATAAATGAAACACCTTCAGGGAGACTTCTATTGCATTCCAACCTAGGTACCTTGATTTCGGGTGCCAGTTCCATGTGCTTCCTCTTTCTCCCTAATGATTCGAATGGAGCTTGTTCAAGGACAGGAGCAAGAAGGGCAGACTGAATCCCAAGTTCATCAAGGATTTTCTTCAGTCTTTCATATCTTTTACCCAAGGATGTCATCAGATCTTTAACAATGGTGTTCTTTTTCTTCTGAATGATTGGCCCCAGTTCATCTAGCTAAGTGACTCCAAAATCTACAAATTTGAAGGAATTGTGCACTTGAAAATTTCTTCTATCATTTGCTCTATAGACAGGACAGTGAGTACTATATGTTTTATGTTAGGGGTGAATTTGACATATTAATTGTTATGGTCTGAGTCTACTTGATGATATCTACATGTACTACTCAAATCTTTCTTCCAAAGCTCTGTTACTCTCTTGGCTTTCTGAGAGTGTTCTTTTTTGAGGACTTGATGTTCAACATCCTGAGCTTTCTTTTATTTTTCACCTGCTTTTGCACTTATAATTGTCTTAGGATCAAGTTCGATCTTTTCAGCCTCTTCCTGAACAACCTTGATTACTTCAGTCTTTGTCATTTCAAACATCTTGGCTTCTTCAACAGCCTTCTTGATCTTGTGCTCTTTCTCCAAGTGGGCATTGATCTCATCATTGGTGAGATAGTACATTTTTCCATTAATCATATAGGGAACCCTCATAGGTTCATCAGGATCCTCTCGATCAAATTTTGATGCAGGCACAAGCTTCTTGGTGGATTCTAGTTGTTCCTCAGTAGCAATACCCTTTCCTTCTCTTTGAGGAACAGGGATTTCAAGGGTGGGATCAGTAAGTGGAGGTCGTGATGAGGATTCAATCATTGCAGCTTCAGGATGGTGCCTTGTGATTAGTTTGACAATGGATATTGGAACCGCTCTTGTTGGTTCTTCCTTAGCTTTGTCTGACTTAGGTTTTCAGCATCATCCTCTATAGTAACATGCTCCCCCTCAGTATGAGAAGGAGGTTCTTTAGTATTAACATGTGTGACATTTACCCCCCTAACATTTGTTGGCCTTTCAGTGATAGCAAGTGTTGTCTATAGCACACTACTTGAGGGGTTGAAGACTGACCTTTGAATGCCTGAAAAATCTCTATCATCATGGACTTTATCTCTGAAGTGTCTTGCTTAAGATAGGAGATTTCAGATCTAATTTCATCTTGAGAACTTTCAACGACGGTCATCCTAGGGCCAAGGTTCCAAGCCAGGGAATTAGATGACTTGGCCCATGAAGCTAAGTGATCATCTTTTCTGAGAACAACAGCTTGAAGAGATTCAACTAAAGATTTCAATCTTTAAAAGTTAAAGTTTTTGACAAGGTTGAGTAGTTTAGTCTGAGCAGATAAATTCTTGATGTTGGCCTCAGTAGCTTCAATAACCTTCTTGTTAAGAGCAGGATCATCCTTGACAGCATCCTGAACAACTTTGAGAGTTTTAGTGACTCCATTCAAAGCATTAAGAAGATTAACCTTGTCAGTGGCAGTCTTGTCAAGAGGATCCATGGTTGCTTGAGCGAGCTTGTCAGTCTGTTCCTTGTGATCAACATTTTCTTCATAGTACCCTTCAATAGAGGCCCTGAGGTCAGAATAAGAGATAATAACATCTTCATGCTGTGCACATTGTTCTTGAGTAATTATGCTGGAAAAAACTCTAGAGACCTTTCTGAGATACTTGATTAGCTTCCTTTCAGTGAGGGAAAGGGTGTTTTAAAATTTCTTGAGTTCGGGGCTTGAGGAGTCAGAGTTTGAAGCTTGAGTTTCTAGAGAATGAGATGGTTAAGGCTTGTTTTTGTTTGGGGAGGGAGACTGATGTTCTTCTTCATCAACCTGAGTGTCTTCTTTTTCTATATCATCTCTAGCAGCAAATACTTCCTCTTCATCACTCTCTTGAGCTAGTTTATCCTTAGAGTGTAAATAAGCTTAGATATCTGCAAAAGTGGTTAGTTGTAGGGTTTTAGGATCCGGTTCCACTTCAGAAGAAGTCTTGCCATTGTTTTTGGTCAGGTTTTGGTTGCTCTGTCTAGTGGATTGTGTTTCATCCACTTGGTACTCAGCACCAGTCCCCAAGTGGCCCTTCAAGACGTGACATGGTTTTAGCCGTGCCTTCATTAGAAGCTGTGGAAGGAAATCCCTTATCAGCGGGCTAAACATTTCCCCCTGAGTCTTTGGGGTCAGTAGTTGTACCCTCAGTAAAAGGTTAAGATTTACGAGTGCCCTCATCGAGTATGGAAGGAAATCTCGTACTAACGAGTTGTATGTTTCTCTTTGAATCTTGGGGATCAGGTACGGTGCTTAAGGAGACTGAGTGGGATTGCTCAGAACCCTCCGTTAGCTTGGAGGTGGTGTTACCTTGGTCTCACTGGGTGTCTTTTTGGACTTAGGTTTCTTCCTCTTTTGAGGTAGTGACCCTGGAGCCTCAGGGCCTTGTGACTGGGGTAAGGTTGGAGTCACAGTCTGAGACTTCCCTTTCATCTTCTTTATTAAAAAAGGAAGTGGGTTCACTGAGTGTTCACATTTGTTTACAACAACCATGAAGTTCGTCAATTCAATAGGAGTGACTTTGGATGGGTCCTTTGAAAATTTTGAGTTACTCAGGATGGTGAGAGAACTCCCAAAGCTTTCATCCTAAGTGTAATCAGGACCCAGTAACACTGCAAGGGTACAAAAAATAAATCTAGGATAGGATACATATCTTTTCCTACACTTATTTGTAAGCATTGTTACGAGATCACTATAAATGATCTCTCCTATGTCTACGTTTGTCCATGTGAGGAGACAATAGGCAAAGAGCAGCAAAGAGCTGCTGAATTCAATTCACTTGCTCAGTTGAGGAGTAGTTCCCATCGAAAACCTGAATAACAAATGTGAACAAAATCCTCTAAGCCACAAGAAAGGTGGTTTTCAGGACATGTGTCATATCTAAAAGAATTGGATTTTCTACAATTTTGGCTAGTTCAGCCTTTATAGCATTAAGAGAGGGATGAGACACATAGGTGCCTTTGGCATAATCAAGCCCAGTGGATTCAACAAAGGTCTTATAGTCAAGAGTTAATGGCTTTTTTCCATTCATCACTGAGAACTTGATTTGATACTCTTTAAGATGAAGAACCTTAAAGTCATCAGCAGGTGGGTTTGGGTGAGTGGCAACAGCAGTGCACCAGAACTCCCTAAGGAGGTTTGGTATACCACTGAGGGTGTATTTGTAAAAGGCTTAGCCAAAGGACAATTCATAAGATATTTGCAAATTTCATGATAGGCTGAGACGGTTTCAGGATATCTAAAAACACCAACAACATTATTGTTGTGAAAGGTTAGGGATACCACAGTTAAGTCACCACATTGAGGGGCATACTTAATTGCTTGGTGTGCTGCCATTTTTGATAGTTTTGAAACAAAAAGGACAATGGCAATATATCACTTACCAGATGGTCATAATTCGAGTCCGATTTTGATCGCTGTCGTGAAATAAGTGATAGATTATCAAGGCTGTATGGATGCTAAGATGGATATCTTAGGCGTACAACTTTGATCAAGAAAAATGGTTTGATGAAACTGTTTTACCCAGAAAAATTTGAAGAACACACACTTTTGGCTTTGAGAGCAAACTTTTGCAGAGTTTTCTTGCTTTTGTAAAAATTGTGTGTGTTTTTCTTTGTTGGGGGTATTTATAGGTGAATGTGAAACGTTTGAATATTTTTAAAATTTTCATTTTAAGAAAAAGTTAAAAATGGTTTGGTAATACATTTAATGCTGTTACCCACTATTTCCATGATCCTGTTTTTTACGGCTACTATTGTGCCATTTCATTGTACTGCACTTTTGCAAGCATGACATTTGAATAACAGTCAAATGTCATATGATTAGACATTTTGGGAATGGATCATGTTTGTGGTAGTGAGCATTAAATGCAAAGTGTGTTATTTGAGTGATATTTGGAGAAGTGGGGGCCCATGACTGTTGGATGATAGTTAGATAAGGAATATTTATTCCTTATTTAATGTGTTCAGTCACCCACCTAGGAAATTAAGTATTTAAAGACTTAGAGCATTTAGTTACTTCATTTAATGTGTCCCTCAGTGTCATGGGAGTCATATGTGTTTAAGGGAGAAAAGTATATACACCACACTGAACATGTTTGATCAGGAAGACTGATCAATCAATGTTCAACATGCCTAATTTTTCTTTCAGTCTAGTGAAAGTAGGTTCATCCAAAGGTTTGGTAAAGATATCAGCTAGTTGATATTCAGTGGGGATAAAGTGTAATTCAATATCTCCTTTAAGGATGTGGTCCGTGATGAAATGATATCTTATATCAATATGTTTGGTTCTTGAGTGAAGTTCTGGATTGTTGGATATGGCAATGGCACTGGTGTTATCACAAAAGATGGGTACCATCTTGTAATGGATTTCATAGTCTCTGAGTTGACTTTTCATCCATAGGATACTTGCACAACACCCAGCAGCAACAACATATTCAACCTCAGCTAAGGACATAGTCACTGACTGCTGTTTCTTAGTACTCCAACAAACCAGTTTACCACCAAGTATTTGACATGCACCCGAGGTGCTTTTTCTGTCCATATTACAACTAACATAGTTTGAGTCTGAGTATCCTTTTAGATCAAAGCCTGAACATTTTGGATAATACAGACTAAGGGTAGGAGTACCTTTCAGGTACTTGAGGATTCTTTTCATAACAGTTAGATGTGATTCCTTTAGATTGGACTGATATCTTGCACATAAGACTGTGGAGAATTGGATATCATGCCTTGTTTCAGTTAAACACATTAGTGATGCAATAATTCCCCTATATGAGGTCTTATTGACTAGCTTGCCAGCAAGATTAGGACCTAAGTTGTTTGGAGGAACCATGGGTGTTTTCAGGAAGGAACTATTAGAAATTTCATATTTCTTGAGTAAGTTCCTAGTGTAATGTTCTTGACAAATGGAGATTCCTTTGTCATCCTGCTTGATTTGCAGTCCAAGGAAGTAGGTGAGTTCTCCCATCTTACTCATTTCAAATTTCTTTGTCATCAGTTTCTCAAACTGTTTACAAAGTTTATAAATTGTTGAGCCAAATATGATGTCATCTACATACACCTGCACAAGGAGGACATCTCCTTTTGATTTATAGATGAACAATGTGTTATCTATTCTTCCCCTGGTAAACTTATTTTGAATAAGGAAAGTAGAAAGAGTCTTATACCGTGCCCTTGGTGTTTGTTTTAGTCCATAAAGGGCTTTGTCAAGTTTACAGACATAGTCAGGGAACTCACTACTTTCAAAGCTAGGAGTCTGTTTAACATAAACTTCTTCTTTTAGTTTACCATTTAGAAAGGCACTTTTGACATCCATTTGATAAACTTTGAAGTTCATACATGTAGCAAAAGCAAGGAATATGCTGATGGCTTCTATCCTTGCCACTGGTGCAAAGGTTTCATCATAGTCAATTCCTTCTTCCTGACTATAACCTTGTGCTACCAGTCTTGCTTTGTTTTTAGTGGTGATACCATGCTCATCTTTCTTGTTTTTGAATACCCATTCAGAGCCTATGGTTGTTTTTCCATAAAAGAGTGGAACAAGAGTCCATACTTTGTTTCTATAGAATTGATTCAGTTCTTCTTGCTTGGCATCAACCCATCTTGGGTGCTTCAGTGCCTCAGACACCTTTTAGGTTCTATCTCATAGAGAAAGTTAGCAAATAAACATTTACTAGTTGAGGCAGCTGTAAGGTTAGCATCCATGCTTCTTGTAAGCATGCCTTCACCCGGATCACCAATGATATTCACAAGTTCAATGTGTTGGTCTTTTGACCATCTATCTTGAGGAACAGGATGAGAACTTGTGAGGCTTGATTGGATATATGAGATCGAGGGACATTAGGGACTAAAGATTCATAAATAGATATTGTGACTTCAGTATTGCTCCCTAATGGTCCTTCAGTGGGTTGGGTGATAATTTGTTCATTGTGAACATTTTGTTCATGATTCCCTTTAGTGTTGATTCGATCAAGAGGACCTTCAGTATCCTCAGTGAGAGGTATATCAGGCTCGTTTGGAGCAATCACTTCAGGGACATGGTTTTCTTGCGTAAGATTAGAGAGTGAACGAACATGAGAATAACATAGTAGGAGATATCAGAATCTGTTTGATATTGTCTAGATGGATCATCCTCATGAATAAATTCATCAGGAGCATATATAGAGGAATCATCAATTCCAATCTCATCCTCTGATGTATTAGTAAACCTGATGGCTTCCATACTCTCATCAAATATCACATGATAAGTCTCCTCAACTTGTTGTCTTCTTGTGTTAAAGACTCTGAAAGCTTTTGAGACAAAAGAATATCCTAAGAAATAACTATCATCAGTCTTAGCATCAAATTTGCCTAGGTAATCCTTGTGATTATGAATAAACATAGGGCATCTAAACACATAAAAATAGTTGATATCATGGATTCTTTCTCTGAATATCTCATAGGGAGTCTTATCATGTCTTTTGACAATGATTAATCTGTTTTGAGTATAACAGGATATTTTGACTGATTCAGTCCAGAAATGCTTAGAGAGTACTGATACATTCAACATTTTTCTAGCAACCTCAATGAGAGTTCTATTCTTCCTTTCAGCTACACCATTTTGTTCAGGTGTATAAGGAGAAGATAAGTTCTAAGAAATTCCTTTCTCCTCACAAAAACTCTCAAGCTCATGATTTCTAAACTCAGTCCCATTATCAGTTCTAATTTGTTTGACTTTTACATCATTTTGTTTTTCTACCATCCTGATAAAAGACATAATCATATTAGGCGCTTGACTCTTCTTCTTGAGAAAGTGAACCCATGTGTACCTTTAGTACTCATCAACAATGACTAGGGTATACTTCTCATGATTTATGGACATTGGACTTACTGGTCCAAACAAATCCATATGAAGAAGATGCAAGCACTTCTTGATAGAGAAGTTTTGTTTAGTTTTGAATGAAGCTCTATGGTGCTTCCCTTTTTCACATGCTGATCAAGGTTTATCCTTTGAATAAACTATGGAAGGAAGACCAAGAACTTCGTTTTGTTTTGCAAGTTTATTAATGTTTTTAAAATTAAGATGTGATAGCCTTTTATACCATAGCCAATTTATACTTTTTGAGGCTTTGGCAAAGAAGCAGGCTACATTTGGAGTCAGTGATGACATGTTGTCACACCCCGCCAAGGCAGAAACGCGAGGCGTAAACAAGAATGGATATCATCACAACACATGGTGTCTATATAGAGAATACTAAAATGAAAACTAAAGTAAAGCAAAGACACAAAGTGTCATAACAATACCCAAAACCTAATGGTGTCTTTATTAATGAGAAAGAGGTCTCGTCAATAAATGACATGCAAAAACATAATCCAAACATTTCATGCAAATGCATTTATTCAAACAGAAAGCATAAATAAACTCCAAGCATCCTACGGTCTCTTCTAGCCACTTCACTCTATCTTAGCACCATTAAGCTCACCTGAAAATGATGCTTAAAACGTCAACATAAAGTTGAGCGAGAATCATAGGTTTACGACATACAACAATATCCAAAATAAACTTTCAATTAGTTGCTGCAATTACCAAAACAATTCAGGACAACAATTAACAACAACGGGACGGAATGTGCCCACGATCCACAATCATACCAAAACAATGAGGTAGGCCGCTCCATAATAGTAATAGAAGGAATACAAATCCCAATTCCTATCTCTTGGTACGTAGGTCCACAATATCACAAGGAGTTGATCACCTCCAAGGATCTTACCCACAAAGTAGGCGAAGTCACATTCTTTAAATGGGTATAGGGAACGTTACTCCGCTCCAATCTCACAAACATAACAACATTAACAAGACAAAAGATAGACAAGCAAAACAAGACAAGACAAGACAAGACAAGCATCATTCTCACCCCAAAATAACATGAGAAAAATAAAGTTTTAAGGGCTATGAAACTCACATTTGCTTAGCTTTCCAATAGATTCAATAAAAAAGCTTCACAAACAACTAGCACAATCTAAACAAAAAATAATGTGTTAAACGCGGCCTACTAAGCCAAAAGCTTAACGCACATGTAACAATCATATGATGTTGTCTAAAGTCCGTCACTTAACTTAAAATAACGTCTATAACACCATGTTTAGTTACCCTCTTGAGTACACCCCGACACATGCCCACGACATTAACCCAATTCTTTTACACATTATTTCATGTCTTACAAGTAATGATAAGCAGAATTTTGATCGCGGGACTTAACGTACTCAAAACCGATATACTTTTGACCTCCATAATTAATACAAAAATCATCCTATGTTCTTTTTATGGTGTATTATTAACTACCTAGGATTCCCAAGAGCCATTTCTTGCACTTGTATCCTAAAAAAATGTCAACTTCAAAACAGTCCAAATTCGGATCTGATTGCACACTAAAACGTATGACCTTAAAACCCATACTTAGACAACAAATCAGAGGCTAAAAATTTATGGAAGTTTAATAGACACATAGAAATTGACTTTTTTAAAAGGGCTAAACTAAATTCGAATTTTAAGTGGGGGTTTTATACCTCGTAATCTGACCTAAATCTGACCCGTATTTACTGCTTTGACAACTTTTCTTGCAACCAACGTTTGAATGACTTCCCGACATCATAAACCTTCAAGGCTGGATGTTCTGAAAACTAGACTCTCTAAGCTACGTTATAGGCACTGGAAACTTGACAAAAGCTATTACCATCATTGAGATATCAGCCAAACAACACAGCCCTAAATTCTGCCCCAATCTAAATCAAATTCTAACGCGAATTAAGTCTAACCAATTACACCCATAAGCTTCTAATTAAACCCTAATCATTACAATATGATTAAACATCATTAATTTACTGATTTTACAAAACCCTAATTCCATCATAATAATTATTATATGAATTAATGATTAATAACTAACAAGGATTAATTAAAACTTACCCTAGAGCTTGATTTCTTCACAAATGCAAAAACCTTAATTTTTTTCTCCTATTTTCTTTTTGTTCGACCGGTTATACCAAGGGGGAGGGTTTGGGATTTTATTTTGTATTTATAGACCCCCAATTAATTATAGATAAGATCTAATTAGAATTTGTTTCCTTTTACAATTCCCTTTTCTTCTTTTCTTTCCCTTATCCGGCCGAATGGCATCTTTTCCATTTTTTTTTATTTTTTTAATTAATTAATTACTTAATTATTAATATTACTTTAACTTTCTACAAAAACCTAAGCTTATTTTGCGCATACCTTTTTACGTTAACGCAATTTACTAGACTTTTAAAAATAATTAACTTTTCATTTTTATTAAACCTAACATTCTAAAAATAAAAATTTCATTTCTTTCATATCCTTACTACTAGAACCTTATCTCTTCCTAATATTACTAACACATAAATACGTATACGTATAATTACTTACACAATTCACGCGAAACCGCTTCAATTACCAAAATCATTTCATTGTCACCAAAAGTGAACGAAATGAATTCTATAAAATCCAACACAAATCCAATCCCAATGAGACGGTCACCCTCAATGGATTGATTATGTAATCTCACTTATCCCACACAAACACATATAAACACGTATAAACACATATAACACATAACCCATACTTATAGAACAGATATTTAGGTCAACACTATGGTTTGACCAACCTGCTCAAGCCACGGTTGTCACAGTATCCTCACTTTGAGAAAATCTCGTCTCAAGATTTAACTACTCGAGGCATTAGCACTATCGACAAACAACTAAGGACACTTAGACCTCATTTGATCCTTGCATTCCCAAGTAAGCTCAGGACCACGCTTCGAATCCCAACGAACTTTCACTAATGCTATCATACTACGCTTTTACTCATGACCTCTCGGTCCACAACATCAACGGTTCCTTGACAAAACAAAGAGTCTTGTCAACCTTAATCTCGACTAACTTCCACAATCCGAATCCAACTGCTAATGACTTTGCTTACCCCCACAAGGGTGCAATTAGCAACACAACAACCCCAAACGAAAAGAAGCATCCCACTACATGAACCTCGCTCGTCATCGAGAAAACTCATCAAAACCCTTAAGTTGTTGTAACAACGTGTTTTATATCTTAACCTCGCAACTCATCAAACAAGAACTGTCTTGAAATTAAGATATAAGATGTTACAAAGCTCAACGTATCTAAAGAATCCACGCAAATTCAGGTTTACTCAAACTTTCAGCACCTCCCAATCCAATTTCCGATACTCAGCTCATAAGACAGAAATTCTCAACCGAACTATAGGCCCAATCCATCCAAGGATCTCAAATGGTCCTACATAACTCGGTTCTAACTTGTCTTTCTTTCCAAACGTACTACACCTCTCCAAGGTGAGACCTTCAACCACCCATAACCTACCAGCATTAATTCAAAAGTTTCCCACTACTACCAAGCTAACTCTTTCGACAATTTGGCTGCCTCAAGCCTTTCCTGTATTACCACTATCTTGTTGGTTGTTTCTTGTACCAAATTCGATCCATTCAACTCACTCTCTCCAGTTACGGCCCATAAAACGGTAACCTACATTCCTTTCCATACCATGCTTCAAATGAAGCACATCCATACTCGAATGATAATCCCCACCTTAGGGAAAAACTCATCTCACGAAAGTGAGTATTCCAATTACCTCTAAAATCTACCATACTTGTCCTAAGCATAGCTAGGAACGGGGTGACTTAGTCAGTCCATTGACTACACCCAACTCGCATCGTATCCACTACTCACACTTGGTAACTTGACAACAATATCCTTAGTTATCCTTTCCCACTTCTACTCGGGTAACTCAGGTTGTAGCAACAATCCTGAAGACCCTTGATACTTAACTTCTACTTCTGAATACGCTAAATACTTACTACCGCAACTAGCTATATCCTTCTTCATACTCAGCCATCGATTAGTTAACCTAAAACCACACAACATCGTATCCGCTCCAGGATGGATAGAATACTTTGTCGTATACGCCTCTTCAATAGCCAAGGTCCTTACATCTCTCCAAATGGAGGTCCGAACCTTGTCTAACCAATATGAACCACTCTCCATCTCTTTTCACACTCGTTGGTCCAAGCCATGCAACATCTTATGTTGACGCGTTCTTTGCTTTGGACATCTTATCTTATACCACTAACATCCTTTTCTCAAACCTAGATCGGATCGTCGTACATCTATCTCGAACTCATTCTTGGCTTCACTCCTTCTTCCTACCCCACGGTACAACATCTACATTTGCCTTTTCCAGAAGGTACTTGGCCTCGAAATCAAACTCACTAAATAACATCCATCCATCACCTTTGCCTCATTTTCAATCCTTCCGATTGAAAGTGTGTTGGAGACATTCATGATCCGTATAGATTACTCTCCATGTCGCGTTCTCTTAATGCCTCTAGCATTATAAGGCAAAACCTACCACGTTAGTCATGCAATCCTTCATAGGAACCTTCAGTTGTCGCGACATACAAGAAATCACCTACTCCTTTTTTCTAAGCATGCTTCCAAATCCTTGCTTCGCGTGTCATAATACACTACGAAATCGTCTGCTCCTTTCGGCAATGCCAAGATTGGCTCATTACCTATTTGATTCCTTCCACATCTAGATAGCTTCCTCTTTGCTCCGCTTCCACGTTGTTGGAAAACTTCACGCACATCTTGTAACATCCCCATTTTTACATATAGCAGTGAAAGCTAATCTGGGGTATTACTTCATGGAAACAACAATCATAATCATAGAAAACGACCCAAAAGAGACATTTATTCAAAAGATATGTTATCATTCATTTCAAATCAGAGTTTTACAAAGGCAGGTCCTAAAATCTAGAAACATAAAATGTGAATGATAACAAGTTTTAGCCATCTTTATGTCCATGCCACTCCATGCCATAAGTTGCTCAATAACCTGAGATAAACATGCATAAAAAGGGTCAACACAAAGGTTGAGTGAAATTCATAGGTTTGAAATGTAATAGTTGAATACAAGTTATAGTGGAAATACTAGTATTGCAGGGATAATCATTATGGGGAACATTATTTATTGCATCTAAGCTCATGACATCAATACATTAACAGGGAAATCACCGTAGTGATATTGGTTAGGGACAGATGTCCCCGTGGAAAAGGTAACTTGCCAAGGTTACCTATTGGGACAAATATAGTGCGTTTGGCTACCCCAAGCATGGGTATACCAACGGGAGCCGTCACCCCTAATAGATCTATTCACAATATTCGCGTTCACTCGCAATGCAAGTAATTAATGATTCATGATATGGAAATAATGGCACTGGAAGCTACTTAGGCAATAATATATCTGGATAGCATACATTTAGAAAACACTTGCATTCATGGGTATATCAGGTATCGACAAGTTTATAAAGTAATTCAAAGATGGAAATCTGTGGTTATGAATTCATAAAGTCTTTGAAAAAGTAATCACATTTTGTTATAAATAAACGAGTATTGTAAAAGATTTGTTAACAAGCATGTATCCCCCATGCGGGTTTATAGAAATATTCAAATATTGAAAACAGGCTATGAAAACTCACTTGAATAGGTAATATAATACATATTCTAAAATGAAAGCTGGACGAACGTATACAATCTTAACGGGAATGATTGAATAGTAAAATGGATAATAAACAGCTACGTCACGTTAACCTGAGTAAATATTTGATTCTTTTTTAGGAAGATTGTACTCCTAGAACATTTGGTTTTAGAGTTATGAGTTTGATTGAAGAGTTTGGAATTAATTTGTATCACCATTCGCCATCATATTCAAAGTCATTCATAAACTTTGAGGACTAGACACTTAAATCGTAAACCCAACAACTCAATCAGAACGTAATACCAAGATGAAACCTCTTAATATGAAGCTCTCAGTTGACTATTGATGCGAATTTATAATCGTTTAAGCGTTTTTGATTAATACTGGAAATGTTAAGCACGAGAAGCGTTAATTAAAGTTATGTCTTGAAAGGTTTTAACTGATTATACTTTTTAAAATGTTACATTTAGTCCCTTGAGTTTGAAAAGTGGCAAAAATATATCCTTGGGTTCTGCACTTTACTACTTTGGTCCTTCACCTTTAAAAGATATACCATAAATCTTGTAATTTGAAAAGTGACATATATACCCTATAGTTAGTAACATTTGATAAATGACATAATCAGCCCTTCTAGTTATTAATTTCAGAAATTTACGATATATACCCCTTGCATGTGATTATTATTACAGAAACAAAGTCCAATTGCCATGCAACTTATTTTAAAACATTTCAATAAGTTATAATAAACTAAAATATGAAGATTTAATACAACGCAAGTTTAAATTAACGATTCGTTAAGCTAGGAAGCAAAACGGATCATATTAGGGTTTTAAAATGAAAAAAGCGCGGGTTTTAAGCTCAAATTCTTTCATGACTTATCAAAGAACTTATTTTAATGTTAGTTAAGCTTATTGGGATAGATTATAACAATAGTTTACAAGCTTAGCTTATAGATTTAGTAAAAACATGAAATTAGGGTTTAGGTGTTCGGTTTTGGATCAAAAAGGCATAACACATAGGTTTTTCATGAAAATGGATCAAACAAGACTTCATGAACATTCATAAGAACATTAAAAGAGTATGAGAGCAGGTTTGATGATATGAAACCTGAGTTTGAGCTATGATGATGAATAATGGAGTCGTATGGGTTGTTTTGGGTTGAAACGCCTTCGTTCGCCTAGTTTCTTCACTCCGGGACTTCAATTCTTCAGGGATTCACTTCTTAGACTTCTTTAATGATCCTAGGATCATAAGGGAGCAAAGGATTGCTGCCAATTGGGTTATAGAAGGAGGAGGGTTGGTGCGAGTTGAAATGAACACAAGAGTGCCCTATTTATACTCGAATTCAGGTGAGGTGAGTAAGCAAGGCTTAGTTTCTGATCTTGACACATAGGAGGTCTAGTAGGGGATGTGTAGAAGCTAGAAATTCAGGTGTGGAGGTCTAGCAAAGTAGATTGAAGTGTTGGACCTCCCTAGTGCTTGCCGCGGCTGCATAGAGGAAAAAGGAGGCCATGTGCCTTCATTTTTAACCAAGAAATGGTCTAAGCAGCTGAGTAAGCTGCTCCAAGGTTTCTAGAAGGAGTTCATGTAAATATCTTGCACATGGATGGGTCTTAAATGGGTCAAAGAAGGCAAAGAAAGGGTGCGGGTCTGTTTTGAGCTCGACAAGGGTTTTCACAAGTTTTCTCACTTATATTTCGTGTATATTGATCATGGATGGTTGGAAAATGTTCTCAAGGTCTGTAATAAGAAGTGTCATTAGGATTTAGCAATTGGTTTGGGTTAAAATGGGTTAAAAATGATGAAATGAGGTCACGGGTTCCATTTGGTACGGTTTAGGGTTTTCTTGACTTTCTTTGCTTATAATTCGTGTACATTGGACCAAGATTGATAGATTATTGATCCTAGGTAGTATATTAAGGATTATAATCAAAAGTTGAGAGGTGGTTTGGGTTAAAACGGGTAGAAAATGAGTAAACGGGTCAAAAGTTCAATTAGGGCACAATTAGGGTTTTCTGGATTTATTTCTTGTATAATTGAAGTTGAATGATGAAATGATTATGGAATATGATTGAGAATGTTGTAATTTATGTTATTACAACTTATTTGAGAGTTGGTTTGGATTTACAATGGATAAAAATTAAGAAACGAGTCATGGTTTAGAAACTAGCTCGGTTTTAGGGTTTAGGGTTTTGAATTAGGGTTTTGAGTGTAATAAGATGTATGAAAGCTTATGAATAGAATAATTAGGGTTTATATAAAACGGCTATTTTAGAGATCATGCTTAATGAATTGTACATTGTGCTTTTAAGGACTTGTACTTTGACTTGGAGGGAGTTTATATTTCAAATGAGATGTTATATTACTTGTACATATGCTTTAGTAGTTTGTGCATTCACTTTAGATGTTAATCTTTCATGAATTTAGGGTTTAGAGGCATACGGTAACGGTTTAAAGCCCGTTTTGATATAACGTTGTGAATGGTACATTATAGGAATAATGTACTTTGTAATAAGGATATTAAGATATTGACTTGACATTTTATTATATTTGCTTAACATATACGAAGACAGGATTGCCATAGATAGGTTACGTGAGCTCGTCTACTTTAGTTATGTAAGTTACATGACATACTGAGATATTGACAATGCAAGTAATGTAATAAAGCGAAAAATTTCCCCGTATAATTGTGATCATAGTAAAATAGGTTGATGAAAATTCTTGGGTTGTTATAGTCTCCACCCCTTACAGAAATCTCGTCCCGAGATTTAATTGAAAGTTATAGTGATATAGATGTAGGTACTAGGCATGAATTTGATTTTTATGTTAGGCTAATCAAGGTCACAAGTCCACGTGTGTGATGCATTTATAATTATGTTGCGCCAACCAACAAAATTAATAATTACCTTCCTTTCACATGTCCTACTTATTTTCAAGACCATACCTTTTTTATGACAGCTAATAGAATTTCTCCAGATCCTGATAAAACCTGGGTGGATGGGATACTTTGATTTACGGAACCTATGGGTATGGGCCTACCACGCTTCTGTTGCACTACTCTGATCGTAAAGAATCATTATTCATTAACCTTTAAAAGTCAACATCGAATAAGAATGCTATCACAAGTCTTTGTCAAAATTTTCATACCTAGTGGTATTGAAATCATTTGACATTGTATAGATTCTTGTGTGTTTCCTTGTTATTATGTTGCAGAATATAACAGAAAATTTTAGAATACGGAGATCATGGAATGAGTGATGTCAAGGAATGATTATGAATTTGTAAGAGAGTTGCTAATCACGTGAGATACAGATTTTGAAATGAACAGATGATGAAGGTAATGAAGGTAATAATGATAATGATTAAGGAATTGTTTGTACAAACGGATTGAAAGAAACTTGTTTGTACGTATGTTATATACTTAAGCCTACTTATTTATAATTTGTCACTTACAAAAAGAAGCGTTCAACTCCTTGTAACTGAGAATTTATAAATTCATAGTTCGGAGATTTATAATTTCCTTATTCAAATGAAGAAGTGACCTAATTCATTTCAATAAGATGATCATAAATCGTCTTACCTAAGCATAAAAACACGATATGGTAATGTGTAGAAAATGATATGATCATGAATTGTTAGATAATATTGAGATGTTGATTGTACTGACGCCCATATAATCGAGGATGATAATTTATGTTTCAAAGGTATGAGGAGAGTATTTAGAGTTTGAACATAATAGAATTAGTAGGATTTAACAAACGATGTCGAGTTTTGATATCATGAGATAACAAGATGTAATGGAATTATCATTTTATTATTTCATGGATAACTTTACATACGAACTTTATATATGAAAAAGAGTTGATACTTATGCTAAGTATCTTGTAATAGGATAAAAGTAACAGATGACGAGGATTGTTGCTTGATGATTGGGGTTTTTAGATTGAAGAAGATTATGATAAGAGTTGAATACCCTCGAGAGTGATTTCTAAGGTAAAAATCCTAAAGTGAACAAAAGCAAGCTTGTTTCTAAGTATGCTTTCCTGTGACCTTGTTGTTTGCTCTTGAGCATTGATTCGCATAATGTCCTTTCTTTCCACAGGCATTACAAGTTACAGATACCGTTTGTAGATTGTTTCTAGTGGTTTTGTTTCTGCAGTTCTTGGTTAGATGACCTACTCTGTTACAAGTCCGGCATTTGACAATACAAGGACCTATGTGATGTAGGGTGCATCTTTCACACAAAGGATGATTTCCAGTATATCCGTTAATGGCAGTATAAGTCCTGAAGGTTTCTTGCTTCTTGTTCTGCTGTTGGTGGTAATCATTGTTACTGTTGTTGTTGTTGATGGTGTTTCTCTCATCCTCAAGCTTTTGTTTGCGATCATTGGTTTCTTGCACAGAATCATGCTTTATTATCTGATTTCTCTGTGATCGTTCATTCCTTGTCCTGCAATACTAAGAGTACTGCTTTCTCGGTGTTTCTTGTTAGTATTGTCAGTATTTTCCATTGATGCAGCTTGTGTTTTCAGAGATGAGGAAATGCCATCATTAATTAGTTGTCGGATGGCAGCTAAAGTTATGGTTGGTGTTTCAGATGTTGACGTCCTTTTGGGAGGCATTCTATCAACCAAAGATAACGCGTAATAAGAATGATATCCTAAGTTATAAAAGAGAATGTGATGCTTAAAATGCTTAAAGAGAAATGCATAATTTTTGAAGTTTTAAGCAAACGTAGGGTTATTGTATGATTTCTTTGAAGATGGAGATTAATGATGCAATTGGTGGAAATATGATGAAAGAGCGATAAAGTTGGAAACAATAAGATACGAAAACAGGATTGGCTTTTATAAATAAACTTTCCTTCTTACTTACATATCCAAGATTTGACAAGCGTTTTTGATTTTATACCACACCTCCCATGGCTTTGATAAAGCTATAACTATCTAAGAGTTCTTGATTCAGAGCCGTAGATGACATCCTAAAGTATCATCCTGATCTGATTGGTGACGAGCTTGGATTTGTCTCATGAGTTGTTCAAGATCGGAAATTCTTAGTACGCAGAGGCAATCTTATCCTTTTGCCGCTACACTGCTTCTTTTAAAGTTTGATAATTTGAGTACGGATTTTCTTGAGTTTGATCTTTAGTTCGTCACTATTTCTTCGTATGATCATTCTATCAATACGTCCTTCTTCCATTTTCTCAATACGGCAAAAAGAGAGTTCTTGTAACACCCTCAAATCTGAGTATGCAGCGGAATATTGAATATCCGAGGGCGTTACTTTATGGGTCAATAGCACAAGATATAAGACTACACTATGTGTGACGTTGAAAAGATACATTGGATAAACAAGTTTATGTCTTTATTACATAACACAAGGCTTTAAATCGTTCATACGATAAAGTTAAAGAACTTGACATTTAGTAATTGTTCACAATACCAATTATTATGACTCGAACTCTAGGCTTTGAAATCCTAAAGGAAGACCTCCAAGTATCACGGCATCTCATGCCCTACTGACCTGAAACTTGCTTAAAACGTCAACATAAAGTTGTAATTCATAGGTTAGATTAACCAAAGTAGGGACCGCAAATTTCCCAGTGTATGGATAAAGCAACAGATGCAAACTATCATTAAAAAGTAATTATTGTTGTCTAAGCTCATTCACCGAACTCGACATTCGGTTGCAATTATTTGCCAGAATATGCCCTTCACGATGTTCTAACCCGAAACAGCCCATCCCGACATGGTATAACGTTTTGTTGTCCACGGTACATCGGCACAGTGATCCTAACTCACCCAAACGGGAGGTTCAATCCCAAATAGATCTATTTATAACATTCGCGCTCAGCATAATGGAATCTCAGCTACGACTATGCAATTTGACATTCATGATAATGGGCTCAGTGGTTATCGCTACTTAGGCAAACACATAACCATTATATAAAATGTACCCTTGCGTCCAGTTTGTAAAACAAGCATGTTATCACCCCAAAGGTATAAATCATTTATATAATTGTAAAAATGTGGGGTAGTCTCTTGTTTGATATAAATATCCAAGCAGGTATCGAAACCACACCGTCAAATACCTAAGTAAATACGGTCACGTCTTAGTTTACCTGTTTAAACTAACGACTCTATATATAAACAAAATTTCATTTTAAGTTTATATATACTGTTATCACTTGTTTTTATATATACTGTTATCACTTGTGTGGTGGTGCCCACGATTAATGTATTTATTATTTCGATGAATGTCGTAAACGTGAAATTGTTTCCGTTTAATAAATATATTCTATTTATCAACTCGTGATATTAAAACCCGATTAATATCCGAACGTATATATAATAATTATATTTCGTTCGTTCTCGTTCATAAAATACTTTCAAGTATTTTATTTACATTACTTAAACTCTAGGTTCGAAAAAAAATATAAATATTTACCCTTTTAGTCCCTTCGTTTATAACTTTATAATTATGTACATTTCTAACCTGCTAGTTTCAAAAGTCATAACAGTCGCTTAAGTTGTGAAAAGTAAATTATCATTTTAAATTTACCCCAACAATTCCCTACTGTACAGAATTTACTCAAATGGTCCCCAAGTTTATATAAATTCGAAAAAATAATTTTTAAACTTTTAAGTTTCGAAGTACATTTCTAGTCCCTCTAATTACAAAAGTTCATTTTAGCTCTAACTAAAAAACTAGTAACTTATTTATGTTATTTAAAGGGCCTAGTAAAAAAAAAACAGTTCTCATTTGTTTGCTTGTCCAAAGTGGAAATGGTCAACAGTGGCTACACACGCCACTGTTATGGTTTTATAAATAAAAAAAAATGTTCTTAAGCTAGTAAGCTTTGTGGCTCGAATAAGCTCGATTAAGCTACGTCTTTTTCATGCAAAACCATATTTAGATACTACACCGTGCCCTTAATCGAGCCAACTATTTACATGGTAAAGTTTACGTGTGGTTTTGTCTATTTTTGCGTCTAAAATGTCGTGTTTGAACCTCGACTTTTTTTTTATATCGAATCTTGTTCTATGTGACACCAAATAAGCTCATGCTTATTTATAAGACTTATTTTACGTATGTATGAAGGTTTCCAAAGCTAAGTGCCGCGTTTTATATAAAGTTTTACGTGAGAATTCTTGGGTTTTTGTTAGGATATATCATTTCATGCATATCCTAACTAACTATTACAAAACTGCGTTATCAGCAGAAACAATATTACTATCAGCATAAATGATTAACTATCAGCAGAAATGAAGTACTTGATATACTATCAGCAGAAATGAACTATATCAGCAGAAATGAACTAGTCAGCAGAAATGATATATCCTAACAGTTTTCATTATAACGGGTTCATGACCCTCTCATTTACATTCATGGGTTCATTTTAGTCATTGTTCGTTCGTTACTTGTTCTCTTAATCGTGTTTCATTTATTCTTAGCACCACACACATTCACAGTGAATAACTTATAAGCGTGCTTGAACCATGCATGGGTCGAACCATGCATGTTTTATGTACACATGATTCTTTATCTCGATTTACAAGCAACTAGTATTTATAATGACGTAAATAAACAAGAATCAACGTGAGTTCGAGCTAGAACTTACAATCGGGTCCTATTTTTGGTTCCTTTTTCGTGTGTTCACTTGGTAACCCGACACCCAAACGTGTCTAAATAAGCTTCAAAGCTTATTAACCCAACCTCCTAGCTCGTGTATGCTTTCTAGGGTTCTTGAACTTAAGAAATGCAAAAAGGGTTCGAGTGTGGTTTGGTTTTTTTTTTTGGGAAGTGACGAGTGAAATGGGACCAAATGGGTTGTGTTTATTACTTGAGAGTGTTTTAGAGTCTTAGAAATTTATTAAGTGGACTAGGAAGCAAGTATTTATAGACAAAAAGCTAGTTAGACTTTTCTTCACAAAAATACAAACCGAACGTGCCTTAATTCCCATCTTTGAGTCTCTAGTTGTTCCACTTGACCTCTAACCATCCCATCAAGGGATAAGAACCTTAATTAGCTATATGTTGTTCCATATTGGGCTAGTAGGGAAAAGTTTTCATGATATTTGGTTTGGTTGCAAAGCTGGCTCACACAACAAAAGGATGAACAAATATCTTGAATATAGTAGGATGACTAGGGACAACATAAGACAAGTTTAAAGAGAAGCTAGATTATTAAGACATTACTTGGACGTTTGAGTAAGGGGTTAGGATTTTTGTGTGCTGACATATATATATACACGATTTCCTTGATCTTTACTTGACCCCATTCGTTGGTTTTGGGACACTAGCACAAGATTTTGATTAAATCTTGTGTTTAGATATTTTAAATGTGTACCGGTTTAAGTCTAGGTAAGTCTAGGTATTTCCGTGGTGCGTCTAAGTTTATTTTATTGCGAAACGTAAGTCATTTACGTGACCAATCAAAATAAATACTGAGCAAGTATGGTAAAACATTACTAATTAGATTTACCTAACACTTACTCGACATAAACTTAATTTATTTGTGACCGTCATGTAAAATGATTTCTTTTTAGTCTACGCGATTTAGCTTAAACGTCAAAATTAAAAGTAAACGCGTATCGGGCTAAAATAAATTGTTGACATTAAAGAGTCATACAATACGTGAAAATCAGAAATGTTACAGTCACCACCCATTAAAAGAGCTTTGTCCTCAAAGCTTAAGACCTTGTAGTAGATGACGACGTCCGATTTGTGAAAAGATGTGGGTATTTCTCCTTGAACGAATCTTCACGTTCCCAGGTGAACTCAGGGCCCCGCCTAGAGTTCCAGCGAACCTTAACCAATGGTATTCGGCTTCGCTTCAATTGTTTGATCTCCCGTTCCATGATTTCAACGGTTTCTCCACAAACTGCAGCGTGTCAGCTATGAACTCCTTTCAAACGGGCATGAACTAACGGTTCGTCAAGTAACATTTCTTCAGATTTGAAACATAAAAGTATAGTGAACTCCTGCTTAACTCTTGAGGAAGTTCCAGTTTTTAGCAACTTTCCCAACTTGGCTAACACGCTTAAAAGGTCCGAGTATCTCAGATTCAGCTTGCTCCGCTTCCGAATCCGTACAAAAAACCCCTTTCCAAGGTGAGACCTTGAGCATACCCTTCACCAACTTCGAATTCGTTGGCTTTCCGATCCCGATCACGTAGCTCTTTGTCGATCCTAGCAGCTTGCATCCTTTGCTTGATCAGGAACGACCTTTTTCCCTGTTGTTTCTTGATTTAACTCCGGGCCAGTCAGTTGGAGCCTTCCCAACTCTGCCCAGCATCACCTGTGATAGACCTTTTCGAACCATATAGTGCCTCATAAGGATCATAACCCCCGCCTTTATGCTAGCTGAGGAACTGTTGTTATATATTACTCGCCATGCAAATGTTTCACCCAGCCTTGCCAAAATCCGATCACGTAAGCACGAAGCTATGTCCTCGGAGAGTGTTGTATATAGTCCTCTCACTATGGCCGTCAGTTTCTGGATGATATGCAATGCTCATGCATATATCCGAGTACCCAAATATTTTCTGATACTCCAGAAATTTATGTGACCTCCATCACGATCATAGGAGTAATCGATGTAGGTATCCCGTGTCTTGCCACTATTCTATTTAAGTATAACCTTGCTAACTTGTCCAAGGGGATCATTCCCCTATTTGTCAAGAAGTGAGCAGATTTTGTGAGTCCGATCCACAAATTACCCTGATAGTGTCTAAACTTGTGATGACCTAGGGAGTTTGTGATAAAATCCATCGTGATATTATCCCATTCTACCGCCTCGGTATTTCTGGTTTTACTTGCAATCCTGATGGCCTTTGGTGTTCGGCCTTTTGACAACCTACGCACACGTCAATCATTTACTTAACATACGTGGCGATGTCAGCCTTCATGTTTGGCCACCAATACGGTTTCTTTACATCATGGTACATCTTTTCGGAGCCTGGATAAATAGAGTATTTCGACTTATGAGATTCGTGCATGATCACGGATCTCAAGTCGCCAAAACAAGGTAACCAGCTCCTGCCGTTTAAACATAAAGTTCCATCGGCACGCGGCTCCAACCTTTCCTTGGGTATAATCGTTCAGATCATATAACACTACGATCTCTTTCTCCAGATTTTCTAGTTCAAGCGTCAATCTGAGCCTAGCTCTTTTGGGAATATCCAAGCTAATAGTCATAACTAAAGCTCGCACCCTCAACGGTACGTCTCGTTCTTTACGGCTCAAAGCATCTGCCACCACATTTGCTTTGCCCGGATGATAATGAATGTCACAATCCTAATCACTCAATAACTCTAAGCCACCCGTTGCCTCTTGTTAAATCCTTCTGGTCGAGAATGTGTTGAAGGCTCTTGTGGGTCGTAAACACATGCACCTGGTTCCCGTATAGGGTATGTCTCTATACTTGAGAGCTAAAAACTACCAAACCAGTTTCTAAGGTCATGAGTGTATAGTTTTTTCTCCAAGCACTTTTACTAGTCGGAGGCATAGGCAATCACCTTCTCCCTCTGCATTAACACAGCTCCTAAACCCTTATGTGATGCATCGCAATAGACCACAAAGTCTTTGCTTCTTTCAGGTAAAGCCAGAATTGGCGCACTGCACAACTTCTGCTTAATCAACTGAAAAGGCATCTTCTTCTTTCTCGCCCCAGTCAACTTAACTTCTTTCTGTTAAGCTTAGTCATTGTCTTCGTGATGCTTGGAGAATCCCTCAATAAAGTCTTCTGATAGTAACCAGCGATACTAAAATTGGCAGATCTTTTGTAGAGTCTTAGGAGAAGCCCAATCCTTGATTGACTCTATTTTAGATGGTCACCATGTATGCCTCGCTGTCCAATGACATGACAAGAAATTGTACACTTTCGGAATCCAAAGTCACACTTTGAAAACTTGCGTACATTTCTCTTCCTTAAGCAATCCCACAAAATTGCTTAAATGTTTCTCATGCTCTTTCCTCATTCCTTTGATATAAATAAGTTATGTAATCAATAAGACAATCACGAAATTTATCCCAAATAGGGTTTGCACACTCGGTTCATGAGGTCCATGAAAACCGCAGGTGGCTTCGTCATGCCAAAAGGCAGAAGCTTGGAAACTCGTAGTGACCGTACCGAGTCTAAATCCGTCTTCGAAATATCTTGCTCTTCACTCTATCCTGGTGATATCCTGACTCAAATCTACTACAAATATAAGATACTGGATCCTTAGAGTTTGATCAAAGAGATCGTACAATCCGTGGTAGTGATAACATTCTTCGACCGTCAGTTTTAATTCAACTCCCGGTAGTCGACGCACATTCTGAATGAGCCATCTTTCTTCTTAACGAATAAGACCGGGGCTCCCCAAGGTGAGGAACTGGGTCTTATGAAGTATTTGTCGGAAAGCTCTTGTAGTTGTTCCGACAATTCCTTCATTTTCAGATGGAGCTAATGTATGGGCGCTCGGTCCACAGTTGCAGCTCCTAGAATTAATCGAATTCTGAAATTTTCTACCGGTCGAATTGAGGTAGTCTTGGCTAATCCTCAGAGAACACTTCAGGAAATTCTCGACCGATTAGTTACGTCCTTGACTTGTTCCCTTCAGACTTTCATCCTCGAGGTGGCGATCGCTGTGCCAGAAAGACATGACATCCTTTCCGCATGTATCTTGAACTTTAGAAATGAGATAACCGTCAACCGAGATTCTCTTCCGATGTAACTCTTTGTTCCACGGAAGACTAAGGTTTCATTTCCAAAAGGAACTCGAACTAACTTCTCATCACATACTATTACTGTGTGATGTCTTCTCAACCAGTCCATACCGATAATGACGTCGAAACTGCCAAGTTCTACGGGCATAAGATCTATGGTGAATAGATGATTCAAGAACTTTAAAGTACAACCCCGTATAATAGTGTTTTTACACCTGACTATTTTTCGTCAGCTAATTCTACCATAGTGATTATTTAATGTAGTTTGGGATAATGTCAATCAGGGAGCTCAATGTAGTGATGATAAAACTTCTATCGCACCGGTATCAAACAATATGGAACGCCATAGACGGTTGGTTTAAGAGGAACGTACCCTGACGACATTCGAGTCCGGTCCCTGCAGTCATTTCCATTCCTCTTCTGCATTTCCCACAGCATACACCCATCCTTGGAGCATTCCTATCCTCAATTCTTGTTCTTCAGCTTAGGACAATCTCTCTTGAAATGTCCCTGATTTCCACACTCAAAACAACCATTCCCCTTGGGGTTTGGCCCATTGCCACCTCGATTATTAGTAGCATTGGTGTTGTCAGTGCTCCTGCAATCGCGGGCATAGTGTCCTATTTTGCCGCATTTGTGACACTTCAGAGTGCACGGCCAGGGTGATGCCGTTGGCACTTGGTGCACTTGGGCCATTTCCTTCATAGGTTTTTTCTTCTCAGCAGTGCCAGATGTATGCTTTGCGCGACGATTCTGTTTCTGAAAGGTTGTTGGTTGTTCTAGAATGTCATCTGCCTTCCTCTTGTTGATCAGACTGTCTCTTCGCGATAGTGCGTAATCCTCTGGTCCATTAATTCGTTGGGCCAACTCGATTGTCTCATTAACGATCTTGGGGTCTGGCAGACTTTTATTTGGAAAACACATTGTTCCATAAATGTTGAACAGAAGTCCGCTGATGTATTTGGTCACCTTCTTAGTCTCAGTGGACACGAACTTGGTGCAGATTAAAGCTAGTTCTTGGAAGCGGTTTGTGTAAGCAGAACATTCATTCCCCATAACCTCAATTCATAGCTCAATTTCAACTAGTCTGAAACCTCTCCTAGTGGACAGTATTTTTCAGTCATCTTTTTCTTGAGCAACACCAAGTCAGTGAGTGTAGGCATTCGACCCCAAGTGACCTGAATCAGGCGTTCCACAAGTCGTAGGCAGCATCCATCGAAATTAACAGGTAGCAAACTTGACTTGATTTTCCACGCAACACCTCGCTGATGTTGAAAACAGATTCCCTTTCTCTAACCAACTGTTAAACCAACACGCCCTTTTGGTCCCCTTGAAGCTCAGTGATGACACTCATGAAATCGGCGGTAATATGCAAGGAACATGCAGTTATGCAATTCCTCGAGTTATTTTCATGAGAACTGTGCCTTCCATCTCCGCCACTGAATTTCTCAGAGAGCTTGATCGATCATGGTTTGACCAGCTACCGGAGTCATGTTGTTAGTGTGTAGGGTTAGCTGGTGGGTGAAGTCTGCCTCTTCTGGTTCTGACCATGTTTTGCCTAACCATGAAAAGACATGTAACGTAGATTTAATTCATGATTTTAAATGTAGCATACAAAATTGAATAGATAAGATTACAACGACAAACAAGATATATAAAACAACATAATCCATCCATTTCATATATGACTTTGAAAATTTATACATGAAATAGTGCGGTACCAAACACAAATAAAGATCTAAGGCTATGTTAGCGGGGAGTACCCCTAATACTTAACATGCCTGTACAACAGCCTACCAAAAAGAAAATGACCTAACAGCTAAGTGTGACCCTCCGAGTCCCCAGTAGCCTCCTGTGATCTGGTGTATAATTATCCGGTCCTGGCATGCTGTCTCTCTCTCCTCAACTGCTCTCGCTGGGATAACAACTCTGTCTGCATGTCGCCCATCTCCTGCCTCATGTCTCTGACAAGGCGAAGGGCCTCTGTTAGCTGGGCCTGACGTCCACGGTCAGTCTCTCGCAGCTTTGCCATCGCAGTCTGCTGCATCTGAAAACGGGTCTCAGATACCTGGTGCTGTGTCTGAATGAGAGTACTCTGAAGCTGGAGCTGAGTCTGATGAGTCTGAAGGTGAGTCTCGTGTGCATACACGTGATCACGGTGGGTCTGAAGCTCCTGATAGGTCTCCTGACTCAGTCCTATAGAGTGGTTCCATGCCACTCGAGCAGCATAGGCCTCTTCCTCCACAGTCCATACTGTCTCCTGGAGGGTCATCCTATCTCCCATGAGTAAGTCAACTCGCTGCGAGTTCTTATCGACTCGCTGTGATATCCTAGACCTACCATCCTGAGCATCCTCCAAAAGGGCATGTAAATCCTGTATGTCATGCTCATGGAGCTCAGCAAGCTCTACAACTCTAGTGTTGACCTCCTCACAGGTCGTAGGTACTACAGCAGGAACTGCCTCTGCTGGATCTATCCATGTATCCCTAATACCATACCCTACATCCTTGATCCCCTGTCGTCTCGCCTCCATATCAACTGTACTAACAAACCCATAATCTGTCCCTTGACCCCCAGTAGGTCTAGTGGTCGAGCTCCCTCCCGCCTCGTACCTAGATCCTATAGCAAACAAGCAGGACCTCTTGCGAGGTGGCATCTCAGACTCGGGAATCTTATCCCTACGGTCTACTGATGATTGTGGTAATGAAGGTGATGGATGTACAGGTGGATCCGTCAGCCTAGCTAGACGCTCCCCTGCAGATGGTGGTGATAATGAGGTCAGTGGTGAAAGTGGTGGAGTAGGTAAGGCTAGAAGTCTCTCGACATCTGCCGTAGATGGAAGGGATACAGATGCCTGAAGCCGGACTGAAATCCTGGCCCCAGTGGTGGTAATATCAGGTGGTGGTATAATAGGCTCTGTCCCCTCAGGTGAGGAAACAAGCTCAACTATAGGTATAACAGCGGTGGAGTCGGCCGAAGCTATGTGCTTCTCCTCCTCCTCCTCTTCCTCATCCTCATCATCGGCGTCATCCCCAGATGAATCGCCGTCATCGTCTCCCCCATCATCTCCCCCGCCCATGGGATAGTCTACCGGACCATCCTGCTCCTCGTCATCCTCGTACTCGGGATCCTCTTCGGGATCTGACTCAGCAACGTATCCAGGTGACTCGGCAGTGGGTGAATCAACAGGTGGTAGTGGCTGTTCCTCAGCCGGAAGTATGTGATCATCCTCCAGAGGTACGTACTCAGGGTACATAGGCTCTGGCACGAAATCAGGATTATGTGCCTGAATGAACGCAGGCTCGCGCTCGTCCTCGTCCTGAGGAACGGGCTGAATAGGAAATCCATCGTATCCGTATACGATAACTCGAGGTACGCCTCCCTCAGATACTTCCTCATCGGTACCCCAGAAGACTCTCCCGGGTTCAGAGTCGGTGTAGACAGAAGTGTATGTAACCGCGGAACCTTCTGAATCCGACATGACTGAATCTGAAAATCAAAAGTAGCTTATATAAGTATAATATATAAGACTCTTACCGTAATATACGTAATATGCATCATAAACACGTATATCATATACTGAAACACTTAGTATTCCCTACTAATGTAACTCTATAACTCACACACTAAACTTTTTGACCTAGTTCTCTATAACCTTAGCTCTGGTACCAATCTGTAACACCCTCAAATCTGAGTATGCAGCGGAATATAAATTGTTGACTTTAACGAGTCGTACAATACGTGAAAATCAGAAATGTTACATCGGTAATTTCCTCGACCTTTTAGAAGGTTGCAACATCGGTTGTGAGCCGGCAAGATGCAGCAAACTTTTATCAGTCTCAAATTCTTATTCTTACTATGGGCCTTATTTTGAAGACTGCCACATCGGCAGCGAACCGACCAGAGACAGTAAACTTTTATCAGCCCACAATTCTTATTATTATTATTATTACCTCCACCCTTTAAATGACTGTCACATCGGTATACGAGCCGACCATGATCCAGAAGTATTATTTCGGCTTCGGTTTATTACATAATTATTATTATTATAGCCAAATTTCAAGTCCTGTGGTCTTTTAACAACTGCCACATCGGTATGCGAGCCGACCATGGTCCAGGAGTCTATTTCCCCACAACACTGACAAAACCTCGATGTGTACCTTACTTTCACCAGAAGGAATCTCTACGAAGGGATTTAAACTAAGAATCGCAAAAACCAAAGTAACTTTATTTATTTAACAATTATATAACGTTTATTAAGCTGGTGGGAGCAAAAAGCCACAATTAACCTCTATGAGCTCTAAAGAGTTCCAACTACTCCACGCTTAGCATCTAACTTATATTCAACTCTATCATTTTTCGTTCTTTGCAAAATTTTAAAGTTAAGCAAACGCTAAGTCTCGAAAGCTAAGGGGAATGCTAGAGTTTACAACCCGATCAAGTCAAAAGCTACCTAGTTCTACGGGCCTACTTATTTATATATTTTTATATTTTCATCATTTTTTTCATTCATTTTTATAATTTTTTTTATTTTTCATTCAGTTTTTTATATATATATCATAATAAAATTTTAAAATTTTGGTCAAAACAGGGTTGCGTGGGAACACATATAGGCACAGGTATGATCACATTTTGATAGAAATCCCCCCACACTTAGAATGGAACATTGGCCTCAATGTTCAAAAATATCAGGTTTTACCCCCACACTTACGAACGAAAAAGGCAAATGCAAAAAAAATCTAAGTGTGAAAGGGGAAACAAAGTATATATACATGATCAGGATTGAGGATTCCAAAATAAGCAGAAGATCGAAGACCGGGCAATTGGAGGATTGAAAACAAGCACGGGTCTTCATGATCTTAAGGAATCCTGCAAAAACGGAACCACATACCATAGAAAGAAGCACGCCCCCACACTTGGGTTATAAAATCACACACTTATTTATTAAGAAAATAGAAAGAAAAAAGACACGGGTTGCCTCCCGAGAAGCGCTTGTTTTTGTGCGAGTCTCTAGCTTGACTCTCCCCATATCATCGATATATTAGGGATGAAACATGTGGAAGAGCAAATCTCAATCGGACTTTCATTCAAGATGTTTAGATAAACATTGAAGCACATGAAAGTTCCACTCCGATGAGATGCCATCGGCTCAAGACTAAAAACTGGAATGCCAGGGTCAAAAATGATGTCTTCACTCCCGGAGGAGAGAAGAAAAGGAGATTCCACCGGATAGGTGAAATAAGGAAGAAAAATTCAGATAACATATGTGAAGGAAAGATAATGGCGATCCTCAAAGGGTAATTTCACATATGTTGGAGACAAAATTATCTCCCAAATCCTGGGGTCGAAAACTTTGTCCTTGGTCATCAAATCATCAATTGGAGCATCGTACAAAATCTTATTCCATTCATTCTCTTTAGATTCCAAATCAAATAAATCATTATTCTCTTCGAGAGGCGGTTCATCGGTGAACCCCTCGAGAATGGAAGCAATGCTTATCTTAGGAGTAGATGGATCATGGTGAAGTAGAAACTTAATCTCATCAATGTCGCCACCTGGGTCGAAACATTCATCCTCATTATCATCGGAAAGAGGTGTGACAAGCATATCCGGATCATCAAGGTTATAAACATAAGAGTCCCTACTCTTGATGTTCTCTAACACCTCATCAAAAAGAGGATTTACGTCACTAGAGATGTATTCGTCATCGAATTCAAAAAGAGGGTTCGAGTAAATTTTAACATTTTCTTCCAGAACGTCCTCATCGGATAGTGACTCGTCATCACTAGAGGTAAAATCATCATTTGAATCGAAGAGAGGGTTAGAGAAAGTCATGGATTTTTCCTCATAAACGTTAATGGGAGAGAAATCATCACACGAAGGTAAATCACAATCACTATCACTCTCGGATGTATCCTCGGACTCACTTGGGATTGGAACAAGGTCCTCAACACTAGACTTTATTACTTCGTCCGATTCCTTTTCAGGAATAGTGCTAAGATGCTCATCCCCCATGATGAGAGAGTCCGTAATCGGTAAGTCGGGTGTGATTGCAACTGACAGAGGAAGTTCAGAAATAATATCTCTCAAAGGAATAGAACTCTCCTCGTAATCATAGTCATCATCGTCATCATAGCAAAAAGATTTGAAACGTTGCGAAGGATAAGTACTAAGATTAGCCACCTGCTCTAGACGCTGAAGCTCTTTCTTTTTATTAATCTCAATACTCATTCCATTGAATTTACCTTTAAGCTCATCAATCATATTTTCACATTCCCTTCTAAAACGAATATCAATTTTCTCATTACGATAATCTTTAATCTGTAAGTCATTACTTAAACTTAACATTTAATCTAAATAATGCTACTTTAAATCCTCCATTTCTTGGATACTCATTTCTTAAAGAGGTGATTGATCGATATTAGCTGCCTGCTTTTGTTGAAGTAGCTTTTCACAAAATGATTGACTAGGACAAATATCCAATATTAGAAAAACTTTGAGCTGCCTACTCCTCTTGCTCTTTTTGAACTGCCAGATTAGCCGCTTGCTCACGTTCAATACGCTTTTCTTCACGTTGTTTCAAAATTTCATTAATAGTTCGTGAATCATTACAAAGTTTAAGTAGTAATTTCTGGTAAGACTCCTGGTTAATATTGCTTTTCGTCTAATCTTGAATTAATTTGAGAATTCTTTCCTTACAACAATACTCTCATACACCATTTCTTCATGAGGAAAAATATCTGCTATTAAAAAAGGGTTCGATATTTTTTATTAGCTTGTGCTAATCCTAGCAACATTAACATAATCGATCTTCGAGAAGTTGAAAGTTCGGGAAAATAACGGGGGTTGAAATTAGGTCAAAACCGAAATAAAACGGTATTAAACAGAAAATTAGGATCATAATATTGGTTCTACGATTGACACAGGAAATTTTTCAATTAGGAACCCTGCAACTTTCACTACAAGGAAATTGTTGTGTCGACGTCAAAGAATAATGTATAGGTTGGTTAAATCCAAAGTCCTTGATTGTAACAGGGACCCTGATCAAAGACGGGTGTGTTCCCTGTTTGAAATCTAAAACCCGGATGTGAGTTCCCTCCACAAAATTCACACGAGTATGTCTCGTATTGGTGTTGTGGAGGTTGGTTGAAGAAGTTCGGTGTTTCATTATAAGAATAAGGATTTGGGTCATAGACAAACTCATTTTTAGATCCTACACTGCTACAGCTCGGACAGTTTCCCGCCATTAAACGGACTTTCCACACACTGAGCAAACAAAATGGTTATACGAAGACATGTCGAAGAATAAAACGGATAAGAGGATAAAGAAGATAAGAATTAAATAAGTAAGAGGATAAAGGAGAATATTTTTAATTTTTTTTTATAAAGATAATAATAAAAAAAATATTTTTGGTATTTTTAATATTTATAAAAGAAAAGGAAAAATAAAATAATAAGAAAAAAATATTTTTGGATTTTTATATTTTTTATAAGAACGAAAATAAACTTTCCGAAGAAATGATCTTCAAGGCTTAGACACGAACAATTCCGTAAAAATCGCTACACCTCTCCCCGGCAGCGGCACCATTTTGATAAACACGTTTTTACACGTATCAAATAAACCCTCAGATATGAATATATATATATATATAAATATAAATATATATATATATATATATATATATATATATATAATATATATATAGAGTATAATAATAATAACATAATACGTATACTGAAGCAAAGTATCATACAAATTATTCTTGAATTAAACGAATAAGAAGATAGAGAAGAATATTTATAGATTTTTATAAAGATAATAAAAATAAAAATAAAAATATTTTTGAATTTTTTAATATTTATAAAAGAAAAGGAAAAATAAAAATAAAATACGAAGAAAAATATTTTTGGATTTTTATATTTTTAATAACTACGAAAATAAACTTTCCGAAAAAAGGATCTTTAAGGCACTAACTTCAAACACCACGTGTAGATCGTACACTCTCCCCGGCAGTGGCGCCATTTTGGTATAACGTCAAACGCGTGTCGAAATAATATATAGTACTGCCCGTTAGATAAGAAAATTATTTTAGGAAAAGCAATAGTCTATCTTCCGAGTGTCGTATCCACGACGAGAGATGAATTTGAAATCCATGAAAGTGTCTTGTTTGATGCTCGAATGTCAAATATTTTTGTTTTTGGTTTAAAACTAAAAATTTAATAAAGAAAAACTAGATATCAAATAGCAAGCAATTTAAACGAAGAACGCCAATTTACTTAACAAGCATAAAATAAACTACTCGCTACTCATAATGATCAAACAAACAAAGCTAAACATTTTAAAATAAGCTATACTAATTAATTGAAAAGGGATAGAAAATGGAACCGAATTGAAGAACCGCAAATAAACAAATACCACCCGATTTATTTAGCTAAAGCAAATAATCAAATTCGGTCTAGCTAAATAAACCCTTAAGCTTCACGCCTCATGAGTTGACCAGTACCATAAACAACATAAAAACAATCAAACTGTTAACATAATTACAGTTTTAATCATTTATATTTGCAATTCACTGGCCTAATCGAATTATACAATCCATCGTAAGCCTATATAAACCAAATCAAACAAAGGTCCAACTAAACTAGCAAGACCCAAAAGAAATTCTACAAGCTCAGGCCCAAAATTAGAACAATCTAAAGTCCTATTAAGCTCCTACAAACCAAACGCAGTCTAGTTTCTATTTAATAAGCACCAAATAAGCTATCGATAATAAGCTAGAAACAATCACGCACAATAAGCTCAGAATGGAACGAATAAGCCTCAACACAGAATAAGAAATGTACAAAAGATTATTAAGCTCGAATAAGCAATCCTATTAAAAACTTAAACAATTATAAATGAATAAGCTCTAGCTTTTCATGAACGAAACTAATAACTATTAAGCACTTACAAATAAGCAATCTCAATAAGCCAGAATTACCATGAACAAAATAAGCACTTAGAACTAGCTAAACTCAAAATCACGACAATAAGCTAACACGATTTAAGCTAAAAACGAGATCTAACCAAAACTATTTAATAAGCTAATTTTTAAATGAAATAAGCACTCAACCACATCAAAAAGCAAACGAAAAAACAGTAAGAAAGGACAAAATTAAGCTTTAAGTACTTAAACGACTCAAATAGCAAAACGAATAAGTAAATAAGCTCACGAAAGTTTGATTTAGCAATATAAGCTCACGTTAAACCAGATAAGCTATTAAGAAGCTTATCTTATCAGAAAATAAGAGCTTCTAATAACTCAAAATCGAATTAAGCACGACAATAACCCAGAACCAAGCTTATTTGAGCTTATTATTTCGAAAAGCCTTTAAAACTAATAGGATTGAATCTTAAAAGCTTAGAAGAGCTTATAGGAGACTATCTTTTAGCTTTTAAAGAGTTTTGAAAAGAATAAGCTAAGAGAATAAGCTCACAAAACTAGCTTATTTAATAAGCATACATGTGAACCATTGATTAAGCTAAGAAAATAAGAAAAACACAAAATCCATTAAACTCAAACCATATTTATTACAAAACATGAATAAGCTTATGAAATAAGCTGAGTACAATAAGCCAGAAATAAGAAATAAGCTAATCCTAAACAAATATAAGCTAAAAACTAAAAGCTAAAACTAAAAACTAAAATTTCCTAAGTGGTCAAAAATGAAGGAAGCGAGTGGTATAAATAGCCAAGTGAGGGGTGAAAACGTAAATTCGGACCCCATCATTAAACAATAATCAACCAATCATTGGCATGGGCGTGTGTGACCTCGGATCAAATCAAAAGTAGCAGGGGATCCAGCCGTTGAGGAGAGGTCACGTGTACACTTTGAAAGCTTCCATAGTACGCAAGAATTTTCAATCGTTGGATCATTTTATGCAGTTGCAATTGAAATGAAATTTGAGAAGCAAATTGCCCCCGCCACGTGTACACGCCTTATTTGCCCATCCAATTTTTAGTGCTCTGTCACGTGACAATGGAGGAATTTATTAGCAAGCATGTGACGTAACGTCACTTATCATAAACATATCCGATTTAATTAATTCCATGCTGGGCTTTTAATTGGGCTTATAAAGAAATGGGCTGGCCCGGCCCATAAAATGGGTTACGGGCCGGCCTAATAAAATCTGAGGGCACCGCTGGACTCGTATTTCCGCGCTCTTTCCCATGGCATGCTCGGGGGATTTTCTCGACTTCATCTTGGCTTTGAATAATAATTAAACTTGATTAAATCGAGTCTGATAATTCCTGTTTTTGCTCCGTTTTCAATCCTTTTACCTGCAAGACATAAAAATACAAAACAAACATATTTGCAAGATAATTATCCGTATTTTAGCATTTTTAGTCTGATTTGTAGTGTTTTACGGGGTAAAAAGGATGCGTGTTTTAGCACATATTAAGTGGCAACGCCAGTGCACCCGAACTCCCTGAGGAGGTTTTGGTATACCACTGATGGTGTCTTTGTAAAAGCCTCAGCCAAAAAACAATTCATAAGATATTTTCAAATTTCATGATAGGCTGGGGCGGTTTCAGGATAACTAAAAACACCAACAACATTGTTGTTGTGAAAGGTTAGGGATTCCATAGTTAAGTCACCACATTGAGGGGCATACTTAATTGCTTGGTTTGATGCCATTTTTTATTTTTAAAGAAAAAAAGATAATGGCAATATATCACTTACCAGATGGTCACAATTTCGAGTCCGACTTTGATCTCTGTCATGAAATAAGTGATATGTCTGTTTAAATGCTAAGATGGATATCTTAGATGTACAACTTTGATCAAAAAAATAGTTTGATGAAACTGTTTTTACCCATAAAAATTTAAAGAACACACACTTTTGGCTTTGAAAGCAAATTTTTGCAGAGGTTTCTTGCTTTTGTAAAAATTGTGTGTGTGTTTTCCTTTGTTATGGGTATTTATAGGTGAATTGTGAAAGGTTTGAATATATTTTAAAAATTTTATTTTAAGAAAAGGTAAAAAATGGTTGGGTAACCCCATTTAATGATGCCTTCCTACTTGCACCATCCCTTTCATATCGGCAACTATTTCGCCATATATTTTTCATCCACTTTACAGGCATGACGTATGGATAACGGTCAAACGGTGTTTGATAAGACATATTGGGAGTGCACATTTATAGCATAGTGGGTTATTTGATTGATATATGAGAGAAGTGGAGACCCACAACTGTTGGATGACAGTTAGATAAAGAATATTTATTTTTTATTTAATTTGTTCAGTCACCCACCTAGGACATTAAGTAACTAAAGACTTAGAGCATTTAGTTACTTCATTTAATGTGTCCCTCGATGTTATAGGAGTCATATTTGGATTCAGGGAGAGGATTTCAGGAAAAGATTAGAATGTACACCACACTGAATATGTTTGATCAGGGAGACTGATCAATCGATATTCAGCATGCCTAACTCTGCTTTCAGCCTTGTAAAAGTAGGTTTATCCAAGGGTTTAGTAAAGATATCAGCTAACTGATACTCAGTGGGGATGAAGTGTAATTCTATGTCTCCCTTAAGGATGTGATCCCTGATGAAATGATATATTATATCAATATGATTGGTTCTTGAGTGAAGGACTAAATTATTAGATATCGCAATGGCATTAGTGTTGTCACAAAAGATTGGCACCATCTTGTAGTGAATGTCATAGTCACTGAGTTGACTTTTCATCCATAAAATATATGCACAACACCCAATAGCAACAACATATTCAGCCTTAGCTGAAGACATAGCCACTGACTGCTATTTCTTATCACTCCAACAAACCAGTTTTCCACCAAGTATTTGGCAGGCACCTGAGGTGCTTTTTCTGTCCATATTACAACCAGCATAGTCTGAGTCTGAGTATCCTTTTAGATCAAATCCTAAGCATTTTGGATAATACAGACCAAGGGATGGAGTACCTTTCATGTACCTAAATATTCTCTTTACAGTTGTTAGGTGTGATTCTTATAGACTAGACTGATATCTTGCACATAAGACTGTGGAGAATTGGATATCAGGCATGGTTGCAGTTAAGTACATCAGTGAACCAATCATTCCTCTATATAGGGTATCATTGACTGGTTTACCAGCAAGGTCATGCCCTAAATTGTTTAGAGGAACCATTGGATTCTTTACTGAGGAACTATCAGAAATTTCATATTTCTTCAGTAAGTTCTTTGTGTACTGTTCTTGAAAAATGGATATTCCTTTGTCATCCTGCTTGATTTGGAGTCCAAGGAAGTAAGTAAGTTCTCCCATCATACTCATTTCAAATTTCTTTGTCATTAGTTTCTCAAACTATTTACAAAGTTATAACTTATTGAGCCAAATATGATGTCATCCACATACACTTGGACAAGGAAAACATCTCCTTTAGATCTATAGATAAACAGTGTGTTATCTATTCTTCCCCTGACAAACTTATTTTGGATAAGGAAAGTAGATAGAGTCTCATACCATGCCCTTGGTGCTTATTTCAGTCCATAAAGGGCTTTGTCAAGCTTACAGACATAGTTAGGGAACTCACTACTTTCAAAGCCAGGAGGCTGTTTCACATAAACTTCCTCTTTTAGTTTTCCATTTAGGAAGGCACTTTTGACATTCATTTGGAAAACTGTGAAGTTCATGTATGTAGCAAAGGCAAGAAAGATCATGATGGCTTCCATTCTTGCCACTGGTGCAAAGGTTTCATCATAGTCAATTCCTTCTTCCTGGCTATAACCTTGTATAACCAGTCTTGCTTTGTTCCTAGTGACAATTCCATGTTCATCCTTCTTGTTTCTGAATACCCATTTGGATCCTATGGTTGTCTTTCCATAAGGGAGTGGAACAAGAGTCTAGACTTTATTTCTATAGAATTAATTCAGCTCTTCTTGCATGGCATCAACTCATCCTGGGTGCTTTAGTGCCTCAGATACCTTTTTAGGTTCTATCTCAGATAGAAAGTCAACAAATAGACATTCACTAGCTGAGGCAGCTGTAAGCTTGGCAACCATACTTCTTGTAAGCATGCCTTCACCAGGATCACTAATGATATTCACAAGGTCAATGTGCTGGTCTTTTGACCATCTATCCTGAGGAGAATGATAAGAACTTGTAGATACTTGATGAGACTGAATAACTTCAGGGACTAAAGATTCAGTAATGGGTACTGAGGTTTCAGTATTATTCCCTAAGGTTTCTTCAATGAGTTGATGATTGATTTGTTCATTTTGATTTTCTTGTGTCTCTTCAGTATTGGATGGGTCAGGAGGACCTTCAACATCCTCAATTTGAGGGTTGCTTTGCTCATTTGGAGCAATCACTTGAGGGACATGTTTTTCTTGAGTAAGTTCAGTGAGTGAACGACCATGAGGAATGATGTAGTATGAAATATCATAATCTATTTGATATTGCCTAGATGGGTCATCCTCCTGAAGGAATTCATCAAGGGGGTATCTAGTTGAATAATCAATTCCTATTTCATCTACTAAGGTATTTATGAACCTGATGGCTTCTATACTCTCATCAAATATAACATGATAAGTTTCCTTTATTTGTTGTATTCTTGTGTTAAACACCCTAAAGTTTTAGAGTTGAATGAGTATCCAAGAAAGTACCCATCATCAGCTTTTGCATCAAATTTCCCTAGATGATCCTTGTGATTATGGATAAACACAACACATCCAAATACATAAAAATAGTTGATGTCAAGTATCCTTTCTCTGAATATCTCATAAGGGGTCCTATCATGTCTTTTAACAATGATTGATATGTTCTGTGTGTAACAGGCTATTCTGACTGCTTCAGTTCAGAAGTGCTTAGAGAGTATTGATCCATTCAGCATGGTTCTAGTAGCTTCAATAGGAGTTCTATTCTTCCTTTCAGCTACACCATTTTGTTCAGGTGTATAAGAAGAAGAGAAGTTTTGAGATATTCCTTTCTCATCACAAAAACTCTCAAGCTCAGTGTTTCTATACTCAGTCCCATTATCAGTTCTGATTTATTTGACTTTAATATCATTTTGGTTTTCAACCATCCTGACGAAAGACATAATCATTTCAGATGCCTGACTCTTCTTTCTGAGAAAATAAACCCATGTGTACCTTGAGTACTCATCAACAATGACTAGGGTGTATTTCTCATGATTTATGGACATTGGACTGATAGGTCCAAAGAGATCCATATGAAGAAGAAGATACAAGCATTTCCTGATTGAGAAGTTTTGTTTAGTTTTGAAGGAAGCTCTTTTGTGTTTTCCTTTTTCACATGCAGAGCATGGTTTATCCTTTGAATAAACAAGTAAAGGAAGACCAAGAACCTTGTTTTGTTTTGCAAGTTTATTAATGTTTTTAAAATTGAGATGTGATAGCCTTTTATGCCAAAGCCAGTTTACACTTTCTGAGGCTTTAGCAAAGAAGCAGGATCCATTTGGAGTCAGTGATGACATGTCAAGGACATATACATCATTTCTTCTATGTGCTATCAGAAGAATTTCTTTGTTAGCATTAAAGATTATTCCTTACTTATCATCAAATTGTACAATGTATTTAGCATCACAAAGTTGGCTGATGCTAATTAGATTGTACTTGAGAGTATTTACAAAATCTACTTTAGTAAAAGTAATACCCCCACAGTTTATTGAACCATATCCCTCAGTAATACAAGATGAGTTATCACTAAACACTACCTTAGGACCTCGTTGCTCTACATATTTATGTAGATAACTCTTGACACCAGTCATATTCCTTGAACATCCACTATCCAGGTACCAAATAGGCTCCATGATGTGTCTCTGCACAAATAATAAACTTTGGGTTAGTTTCTTTTGTGAACCCACTTTTTGGTGGGATCCCTGGCCTTTCTAGCCTGAATTTTCTCACCTCTTTTATAGTGATCAAATTCATTATGGTCAGTGGTGGAGTGTACAATGCTTCCACATGTATTACACTTAACACCAATTAAAGACTCACTAGATAGTACTCCTCCTCTGACATGAATGACACGATTGTGTCCTGAGGTAAAGTGATCATAACTTCCACTGATTTCACATTCAGGATAGTTTCTATAATCATCAGGTCTGTGATCATTGAAACCACAGTGTGTGCATGATGGGAAAGGCTTTGCCTTGGCTTTTAGGATCTGCTTAGAAGGAGATGCATACTAATAAGGTTGAGCCTTGTAATTTTCACTCCTTTTTTAGTGAATAACTTATTGTTCTTTATTATTCCGCTGCGTATATAAGTTATCTGTAAAACCAATCCTAGATGGGCTAAACGATTCTCAACAACTCGGGTTTCAGTTCATGAGTCTTTGTGTTATATTTCTCATCCATTAACATCTGAACAAGTTTAATTAGTTCATTGAGTTTTAATTCTTGTTTAGTGTTTTTTAATTTAGTAGGAACTGAAGGTGTGGCTGACTCAGTCTCACAAACAGTGACAGTTCCTGAAACACTCTTGTTTAAAGAATCTTGTGTTTCGGGCTTTGTATGTTTCATGATACCTAAGCCTGGTCTTTCTTTTGGAGAATAGGGTTAAAAGGTCAATGACTCTACCTTTGAGCTTGGTGAAGCTCCCTGAAGTGTTTTCAGGGGAGGTAGAGGAGTAAGGGATTCTGCTTCAGAATCTTTGAGTGATTCAGGGTTAGTTAATGTTTTCGTGGGTTTAAAAGACTCATTCACAGCTTGACTTTCAGGGACTAAAATTCTTCCAGTATTAAAGTTTAGAAGTTTGCTTTCAGGATTGAGTCTCTCAACCTAGTCTTTGGATTTAGGGACCATTTCATGGTCATAACCCATGGAAGCAGGAATGAAGTGATTTTCATTTTCATTCATTTTTGATGATGATTCAGTGAACAATTCACCACTAAGAACTTTCTTCTTTTGGTGAGGAATTTGTTCACTGATGCATTGACTAACCTTTTTTGAGCTGGTTAGCCATTTTTCATTAATCTTTTTCTCCTCTTTGAGGTGTTCTTGAAGAGCATGATTTAACCTAGTAAGTTCAGTGTTTTGAATTTGAAAAGTGACAGCATCAAGCTTAGCTTGTTTTAGTATTAACAGTTCATCTCTACACTTGTTTAATTCAAAAACAATTTTGTTGTATTTTGAAAGTAAGCTTAATCTTTTCTCTTCAACAAACTTAAGATCAATGTTGATATACTTAAGGTAATTTTGCCAATCGGCATCTTCATCCATAGAGAGAAGAATGTTTATCTTTCTCATGGTGATGTCGATCCATTCACCATTTTGAGCATGATTCTTTCCTACAAAGAGCTTATCATCAACTAGAGCCATCAGTACCTTGACCTAAGTTACTTCTTCATCATCTAAAACCTCTTCCTCGTCCAAATCAAAGGTTTCAGCAACCACACCTTTGTTCTTTGGTTGAAAGGCCTTTGGGGTTCAAGAGGTAGAGGGACTGACCTCAATGAGTGCAAGTTTAGATTTTATTTTCTTATACTTAGCCTTGTAGTCTTTCTGAATTTTAGGATCAGCCTGACCACATGAGAACTAAGAAGACTGAATAAGTTTTGGAGAAAACCTGGGTTGAAAGCCTTTTGACACTAATGAATAACCAGTCACTGGTTATTTATAAGAAGGTTCAGACGTTTTAGAAAAGCAGTCTTTAGCAAAATGGCATTTTTTACCACATTTGAAACATTCAGTGTTTTTATTTGCTTTTTGACCTGAGAAATTATTTCTTATTTTTATAAAACGTTTTGAATTTGCCAAAAGGTCTCTCTCATGAAACTTAATATCTAAGTCTCTGAGATACTTCACACTGGATCTCTCATCTACCTCATCATCAAAATTTTCTTAGAAATCATGTACAACATTATTAGAAAAGAAGGCAGTAGAAATAGCAGTACTTGAGGGGATGGTTATGAGGGCCTTTTTAGTGTCAGATTACCTTCTTTGGATTAGGTTGTCCTCATAGACAAACCTTTCATAGATATCTGCAAGGTCAAGAGTCTGAGTGTGATTGGCATTCCTCAGTCCCTAAGAGAAGGTTAACTACTTCTCAAGGAGACTATTCATGAAACAAACATTGATTTCATGTTTAGAGAGGAGCGCCAGCTCAGCACAAGAAACACGTAATCGATTTAATTCTGATCCGGCTTATACCACTACAACCTTTGCCGTTATGCACAGGTGTTCTTCAACTTCCAACGATATGCATTTAATTTGATTGATAGGTAATAATCTTAATTGATTTTGATCTTATGGCAGACTACAAGGAAATTACCCTATACGGCGTATCTTATCACCATTCGGCGTACCAGGCGTATTTCTGACACTATAAATACAAGACTCAAAAACGAGTCTTAGTGTGCAATGTCAAACATTTCTCTGTATAGTATACAAATAAAGTCAAATTTCTTCATGCCAAGAAGTGCAGACAAGGTTCGAGCACTACTCCTAATTCCATAGAAGACATCGTGTAATTTTTACTTTCTTAATCATTCGATTTTTAATTGTTTGATCACGTTTGTAATAATGACAATGATTGTGGGCTAATACCCTCGGGTATTAGCCATGTTAATGCAGATTATAATGTTTGGTTTGTTTTAATCCGGCTTGCTTAATTTTATCGTTGATTGTTTAATTATGTTTATCGCCTTATACTTGTTTATGTGCTTGTACATGCGACCTATCATTCAACTGGGTCTAGGGAGACCTAACCAGTAACCTAGATGCCGGGATGGCTCTCCATGTTGTGTTCTATATGCCCGGACCAATAGGATCACAAATGACACCTTATCATTACTCTTTGATTATGAGCTTAGTTGACCGGCAGGTGACCCGATAATTGTTCAACCAGTATTGTTCATTTATTAATTGGTATTGATTTTGGTGGTGGACTACCAAAGCAATAAGTGGGTAAAGTCCCGATGGGCTAGGGTATTAACAGGATCACCACTGCTTTAATTCCCTATGGTAGATTATAATTAAACTATAGGATGCTTTATGCGGATGCGTTAATCGTGACAGGATTGTTCGTGTCTAGGTCTTAGGAAGAAGTACCGCCTAAGTCTTAAGAATGATATGCCGCCTCGAGATAAGCAGCCATTGCACTAATTAATCAAACCAGCATTTAATCAGATTTAACATGGTTAATACAGTTTTCTATTATTTGGCTCGTTCTGCTCTTTTGTCTTGTGTTTATTTGCTTTAGTGTGTATTGTGCTTAGAATTGATATTTGTCACCATAAACCTTGTGCCAAGTCTCTTCACGCTGGGAAACCCCCCCCCCCCTACTTTTTTTCCTCTTGTAAACTATTTATGGCATAGCGTTTTTAACAATAATTAGACTAATCTAAATAGAATAAAATATTAATAGAATAATAGGTTAACTCTTACTCTTAGTGTTCGACACCCTACTTACCTCGAAGCTACATCTTGACCGGGTACTCTGCCTGTTAAAGTGTTGTCTTTAGGTTAGTCGGCTAAATATAAATGTAAAACCTAATAATCATAAATAACACCTATACAATGACACATCAGTCTCATCATTAAAACAGAGTCAACCTATGAATAAATTTAATTTTTGTGGAAATTTGTATATATGTAGTGTAGACATTATGATGATATTAAGGTGTGCTTACAAACTGAGGGGGAGCATTAAAATGTTCCTAATAGTGATTATGTAACATTTTGTCCTCGAACATTTAATCAATTGATATCCAAAATATCAACGGATTAACATTTTGGATAAGGGGAGAAAATGTGATTAAACTGAATCTAATTTGTACTGAAATGTGATCATATAAAATGGACTCAATGCACTCCACACTTAGCATGTACTACGATTACGATGCACATGTTAAGGGGGAGCTTTTAGTGATGATGAAAAACTCTCAAAGTGTAAATCTTTTGATATTTATATCAAACACTTTGATTGAACTTTTCAATGATTTTGGAAGGATTGTGATGAAATACTCAAAAGACCAACCATGTACTTAAATTTTATGAAGTTATAAGGCGGTTAAGTATAGGTATTCAAATCCCATGATCCATCCAGAACCGGAGGGATCTACCCAGGGATATCCACTAGTTAGTGTAGAAGTCCTTAGGTATGATACAAAAGGAGAAAAAGTAAGAATCGAGAATAATGCCGACTGAGATGGAGCTAACACTGGAACAAACCCAACAAGGTGTTAGTTATGAAGTCTTGGTAAGCATTGAAGGGGTTGAAGAATGAAAAAGAAATGTAAGGATAAAGGGTGTAAAGAAAGAAGCCCTCCATACACTTAGGCAGAAACCGGGTCAATACATAATCTCGTAGGAATCACAAGATGTTTTTTCTGACATTTTAATGACAGTCATGGACCCAGTGACGCTATGCACAACCCTCCCTAGCCACTCAAGGTCTCTCAACAGACTCTTGTTTCATTTCTCACAAAGATTACATGCATTTCTATCGACTTTCTCACTCCGAGTTAGTTGATATTGAAAAGGTGGCAGTCTGCTCCAGCCTCCGATCACTAAAAACAAAGTGCACTATTGAGTCTAGAGCCAAAAGAGATCATCCATAAATCTCATTAGGACACTTGTCAAATTATTCTTGCTTAGTCACACAATATGAATAACAAGATATATATTAAGAGTCCTATGCATTATCCTTGTGATTTTGCCAGAACATCCGAGTGATATAATTCACAGTGAAGATGGAAATCCTGCTTGAGCCAACATCAAACAAGCTCATGGTAGGTGACTTGTGCGATTCTATATGAATCAAACTTGTGACAACTGGAAAGAAATGATGGTGCGATTCTATAAGAATCAAACTTGTTCCAGGTTATGTAGTTAGTGTAAATTCAGAAAATGGTGAAAACGGGGCTTACATGTTTACTTCATAACATTGCGTGAGGACACACAATACCTTAGTTTGGGGGATTTGATAAGTGCTTAATTACACATATCTTTTACCTCTAAAAACGAGCTTAAATGACCAAAAACAGACAAAAACTGCCAAATATATGTTTGTTTTGCATTTGTATTGTGCAGGAAGTGGATATCAACAAAAAGACAGAAAACCAAGCCAAAATGACAAAACTGAGCATGGAATGGAAAAGACTGTGCAAAATCAAGGCCAAAGTCCAAAAATGCCAAAGTCAGAGTCAAAACAGAAGAATCAGCAGTCAAACCGGAGCCGGAACTGAAGAATACTATTGGATGCAATCTTAACCCATCTGATGGGCCGGGAAAGCCCAATAGTATAATTATGAAGACTGTGAAGACCAAATGGGCCCTCAATCAATTACAGCAGCCCATTTGTGTGCATTTGACAAAGACTGTGAAGACTTTGAAGGCCCAATCTTAGCCCAGTTACAGCCAATCTCAGCCATTGTACACACAAAACCCATCACCTACCTTAGTGGGCCTTGAAAAAGCCCAATCACAAAACCCAAGCCCAAAACACTTTTTTTTATAAAACTCAAGGGCCAAAAATGTAAATGTTAAAAACCTTGTTTTATAATTAAAAATGAAAAAAATAAAGAAAAGGGCCAAAATTGCCAAGTTTGAAAGTTATTTTAAAAGGAAAAATAGAAAAACCAAACACAAGGGCTGGTTTTGCAATTTACTTAAACTTTCCTTTATAAAGCGCAGGGACCTAATTTGCAATTTCCCAAACCTTTCTTTATTCTTTTGTTATAAAAACCACAGGGACCATATCTGTCACTTTCCAAACTCTTTTATAACTGTTTTTTCGGCTTAGAAAGAATGAAAAGAGAGCCAAAGATGGGGGGGCACTCTTGCCTCTTCCCCATTCTTTTCTTTTAAACCTGCAACCACTTGGGTACTATTACCCCTTTACCGCCAAAACCCAAACCGGGCATCCCATGTTTTCTAGGCCAAACCACCACCCCTAGTACACTTCCCAGCCTACCTCTAACCATTTCCCACCTCCCCATTACCCCTATAAACCTTCCCAGTTGACAATTTACAAAAAACCCGCCCCCCAACCAATGGCTGAGATGAAGAGAAGTGAATGAAGGGCTAGGATTGCTTGGGAAAGTTTCTACACTCCAAAGAAACACAACCCAAGAACAAAGAAAGACTCTGAGCTTCTATAAAAGAAAAAGAGACCAAGCCGAAGACCACACCCCTGTTTTTACTTTTTTAGTTTAATTTTAATTAAGTCTGCTTTAAATTATTGTACTCAGTTCAATTTCAAGAGTTTTTGTTGTAATATTTCTGTTTTTAATATAAAAGATAAGAGTTTTTTGTGTTATTGCATTTATCAAAATTTGAAGTGTAAATTAAGCCATCAATTCTGTTTAAACTTGCATAACCATGTGTAAAAGTTGTTAAGCTCAACTTAATATCACTGTTCTAGCCTTTATTTCTTTTAAAAAAGCTAAAAAATACGAATTTATAAATTAAGGGGGTGTTTGGTTTAGACCCCAAAATGGGTCATATGGGATTTTTCATGGGTCATAACCACTCAGCCAACTTTGGCTAAATAAGCTAGGCTTCTTATAGCTTAAGCAGCTTTATTAAGTCATTTTTAGTAAGAGTAGATATTAGGTTCAGGCTGTTTTAGTTCTAAATTCACTTTAAGCTTACTTGAGTTTGAGAATTTCATATAGGTGTGTTTTGGATTTAGTATATTTGACTCAAAATCAAATATAGTTAGTCAAATCTTTTCAATTAGTTGAGATAGATTATATAACAAGTATTCAAGCAAGTTTTAGAAGTTAGAGTTAGTTTTATAAAAAGTTAGAGTGTAATTACTCATCCTTTGCACCAGGACAGTTTTCAAGCTGAGTAAGTCTTAGATTTTAAGATTTTAAAAGCATCTTAGAGTTTAGGGTTGTTTAGTGTTAACTTAGATCCATTTAGTTACAAGTGAGCTTTAAAATTCTAGCCTACATCTTTGTTCCTTGACACTGCTCCAGCGGCCACTTTGCCAACAGCTAAGCACTTCTTATCCAGCATGTTTTTTGGCATTTTTCTATTTGAAGTTTCTAATGTTTTGAGAAGTTTATATATCCTTTTACCTTGGTTGATTAGAGTAAGCGATTAGTGTTGAGACCCTTGTTTCAAACCCAAGTGAGTCCGATGACTTTAGTTTGGGGGAGTGTAATTTGTTCGACATCGATGATTCCTATTACGAGAAGTCCACGAGTAGACTTGCTCATCTTGCTCCGATTTCGCCGGAAATCGTTGAAGTTTGTGTCGATGACGATGATACCGACGACGATGACGATTATGATGACGATTTTTATGATTGTGTTGATATTGAGGAGGACGGAGGAGAGATTGATCTCGACATTTCTAAGATCGTTGACATTTCTCTTCGGGAGAAATTAGTCGAAAGTTATCTTTTAATTGAAAAGATTAACGCTTTTAGTCTCTCTCCTCCTATTCCGATTTCTCCTATATTTTGCCCCTCCTCTACTATCCCCGTTGTGGATCTTGATTTGCCTTTAGAGGAGGCGGATGTGCCTAGTTTTTCGGATGACTCGATGATTCTTTCCGAGTACGAGTCATTTACTTTTGATGACGAGCCCGTGATGGCTGAAGTTAATGTTTTTGACGAAATTAACACAAGTGAACTTTCTTACCCGGGTATAGGTGAAAATGTTGTTTTAGATGAAGAGGAAGATACCTTCACATTCACTACCCGATCTTTTCTACCATTTGTCACCTATCCCGAGGTTTTACCCGCATCTTACTCCACGGGGAGTGAAGATAAAGTTTTTAAACCAGGTATTTTTGATAATGTGCTTACGAGGAAGAGTTCTTTAACTCTTGATGTTTTTGACCCACTCCACCCACCCTTAATGGACTTTCATGTTACCAAAGCATTGTCCGGGTTCACATTTTCTCTCTTGAAAATCTTTTCTAAAAAGTTTTTTGAACCCAGGATCAACAATGCTACGGTATATCTTTCATACCTAGTTTGGGGAGGTTTCCACCTTTTGGAATTTCTTCACCCTCACTATTACCCACCATAATAACCTAGTTTGGGGAAATGAGTCAAGCTAGGGGACTCTATAATAAACAAGCGCTTCGTGGGAGGCACCCCATGCTTATCCTTTTCATTTTCTTTTTATTTTCTTTGCTTCCCCAAGGACAAATCAATTCGGGGGCGAGTATAGCTTGTACTCGGTTAACAAAAACTAAGCCGTTTAAAGACATTTTTGAGCTAACAATGAAAAAAATGATGAGAGGAAGCTTGTTCTTTTTCGTTCTTGTTGGTTGTTTGTGCTTATTTGTCTAGGTTTTCCGGATTTTGGAAGATTCATGGTTCAATATTGTGGAAGAACAAAGCAATGCCCACAATTTCCATTGATGGTCTCCAATCTTCTCTTCATAAAGTGGGAAATCTCTTATCCTTGTCTTTATCGAACTAACATCTATTCTCTTGGCTGACCTTAGAATTTTTTGTTTAGATTCCTTTGAAACCTTCTTTTTCCAACTTGAGGGACAAAGTTTCATTTTAGTTTGGGGAAGGATATCTTCGATATTTGACTTGCTTTCACGCAACCTTGTTTGAACTTTTTGATCTTTACTTTTTGTGGAAAAGTGAAAATTTTAAATTTTTGTTACATTAGAAGCTTAGTTTGGGAAAAAACACCACTTTTTTGGTATCCGTTGTGTGTGAGAAATATGAGTTAATTTTGACTTGACCGGGTGAAAATGGCCCTAGCTAGTTCTTTAACCTACCTTTTGTGGGGCAAGCTTTCACAATCTATTGCATTGATTTTAAAATTGAAGGACATAGTGATGTGTAGTTAAATACTAAGTGATTTGCTTAAGCAAGGTTTATTTGGAAACGAAAGCTTATATGAATGTTTTGGTCTTTTTACTCCCACACGCTCTAACACACATAATCATACGTACTCTTTTTAATTTACTAAAGTCAACCAATGGTCTTTAGAAAAAGTTTACATTTGAAAAAGAATTCATTAATTTTGTATGTAAGATTTTTGGTTTCTAGAATTGTATAAGTTGATTTTCTAAAGTGAAATTTTTTATTCATCAAAAATATAATTATAAAAAGAATGCCAATGAAGCATTTCTAATGCAAAAGCATTATTTTTCGTGCAATCAAGAAGCATTCGCACAATGAATATAAAAGGCTATATATAGTTTTAATGTTGTGGCGTATTCCATGTTGAGAGCTGAGACCGGATGGGGTGCAATAAGGATTATAAACTCATGTTAGTTGGAGATCAAGGTTGTAGGCATTCATCGCTAGGGAGCGGGTAGGTGATGATTGCAACTAAGGAACTTTGGTTCTAGGCTTGTAGGAAAAGTTGTTTTATGTCGCGATAACCACAACGTTAGCAGCGGAGTGGTGGGTTCGAACTTAAGAAACACGGTTGTTGATGGATATATCCTATTGGGAGAAGGCCTAAGTAGGGGTTCGAACTAAGAACAACATTCCTATTGAAAAAATAATAAATTATAGTATATGGAAAATAAAAGAATGGTTAAAAATTTCATTTTCTCAAATCAATTTATAAGTTTTGTTTCCTAATCTCTTTTAGCTTTGAGATGAGGTTTATCTATGTTATTAACATTTAAGCTCACAAGGCTTGAGTGTAAAGCTTAGATGGATTTCAACTATAAAGATAAATTGATCTATGGTTGAGTTAAAAAGAGTGCACACATCTTAATCATTAATTTATTCTTGGGAGTGAAAAGTTCACAAGTTGTAAGTATAAGAGCTTAACCATTTGGACTTATATTGACAATGATCTTGTTTAATAGCTTTGTTTAGTCTAGTGAAAAGTCAGGGAAGACGAATTTTCCTCTTTTGTGCTCTATTAATCGGGAGTAGCCTATTTCAATGAGCCTAAAAGTTGCAAAATTGCAATGATTGCCATTAATGTGTTTCCATGAGATAAAATGTTGAGAAAAAGCTTAAGATGTTTAAAAAGGTGATTTATAAAAGGTGAAAGCAAGGGCATTTTGGAAACTTGTTAGTTTACAAAATGTACACTTAATAACATTGCGTGAGGACACAGCAATCCTTTAGTTTGGGGAATTTTGATAAATGCTTAATTGTATATATTAAATATCCGGGATTTTGCCAAATAAAAGCCAGAAAATGCCAAAAGAATAGAAAAATGTGTGCTTTTGTGTTTATTGTGCAGGAAAGAATTAAAAGGACAAAAAGAAGCAAAAACAGTCAAAAAACCGACAAGGAACGAAAGAGACAAGAAAAAGAGTGAAGAAACAGCCAAAGATCAAAGCCGGATCAGCCGACACAGCAAGAAAGGGCAAAATAATAAAGTTCAAGGACCAAGAATGACAAGTCTTCAAAGTTTAAAAGCTCATTTGGAGTTATAAAGTTCAAGGGACTTAATTTGACAAATGTGGAAAGTTGTTTATTAAAGAAGAAAAAGAAGAAGGAAAACACAAGGGCTGAAATTGTAATTCCCAAACCTACTTTTACACTAGAAAAGGGAGAAGCAATCGCAGGGACCAAAAGTGCCATATCTTCATACTTTCAAACTGAAAACGCGTTTTTATAACAACCCTAACAGACTCAAACGGTTTTTCCCGCCTTTTCTCTAACAAACCCAATCACCGAATTTTCCTTACCCCGCTCCTCTATAAACACTCGACCCTGTTCATACACTTTCCCCACCTCACCTAGCCCACGTGGCAACACATCATTGGTGCGAACACCTCATTGCTCTCATCCAACGGCTATAAATCAAAATAAATATGATCAACGGCTGAGATTTATTAGAAGATTCAAGAATTCTTCCCTCCTCTTTTTCATTCCTCTATAAATAGCAGCTATAGGAGAGTGGTTGTTAGTCTTTAATTTTCAGCTTTGTATTTCCTTCAATTTTAAGCATTTCTTTCAAGCATTTTCTTTTTCAGCTTTCATTACTTGTACTGTTGTTCTTTAAGCTTGTACTCAATCCTTTTAGTAATATCATTTCAGCTTTCAAGTTTCCTTGCTCTTCGTTTTCAATTTTAAGCAATTTTTCTCAAATAAGCTCTTAATAAGCTCAATTGAGCTTATTACTTTTCATAAGCTCAAATTTAGCTTATATCCTGTTTTTAGTCAATCATTTGCTCATTCTCATCATTTACATAAAAAATTATGATTACTTGAGTGTTTTTGAGTTCACTTTGAAGATATAAGGAGAAATAAGCTCAAAAACAGCTTATTGTGGTTTTTAAGGTTTAGAGGCTTTTGGAAGCCATTAGGAACACTGAGCTTCTTCTCTTGGATAGCTCTAGTGTGAAGACTCTTCAAATTTCAGGTTTCTTTTTCTAAATCTCATTTTTTTTAGCATTTATAGCTTATTTCACATTTGCTTATTCTAAATTCTTATGTTTAAATCCTGTTCATTTAGCTTACTTAGCTCAAAGTTGTATTAGCTTTAGTCTATTTTAGTTTTAAATCAAGTAAGGTTTCACTTTTACTTTCTGTCATAGTAAGTAGTGTAATAAGCCTAGTAGAGAAACTAGCTTATTTCTCCTAATAAGCTAGTACTTTTACAGCTTAAATAGCTTTATTAGGACAAATCTAGTAGAAGTGGATAAAAGGTTTTAGAAGTTTTAGCTTTTAAAACAGATTTAAGCTTACTTTAGGTTTGGACAGTTAGATTAAGGAGTGTTTGGTTTAGGCTGTTTTTGACTTAAAAAGTCAACACATTCCTGTCAAAACCTTTTGCTTAGTTGAGTTAGGTTACATCACCAAGTTTAGAACAAGTTTTGAAAATTAGTTAGGAAAACTCAAGAGTTTAGAGTTTAAAAACTCATTATTAGCACCAGGGCAATTTTTCAGTTTAGCAATTTTAGATTTTAGGAAGTTATGAGCATTTAGAATTCTCACTTAGTTAATTCAGGTATAAATGCATTTAGTATCTTGTTCATGAGTTTTTAAACTTGAACTTAGCCTGCACTTTAAAAAGTAGCCAAGTGAATCAGCAACATTACATAGTAGCAGATTGAGTTTTAGTTTATTTTTCTTTTGATTTCCAAGATTCAGTGTTTTTTATAAAATTCCTTTTATCTAGGTTTGCTTATCATCCTTATTATAGCTTAACTTCTAAGTTTCAGCTTTATAAGTCAAGAAATAAGCTTTTTAGCTTTTTAGCAAAAGCTTATTTCAGCTTAAATCAAAAACTTGCACTCTTTCAGATCATTTTTCTTGAAATTTTTGTGAAAACTTTGCTTATTTTTTCTATAGAATCCTTTAGTACACATCTTAAACATCAAATAGCTTCTTTTGTTTTTAGATTTCATCAAGTAATAAGCTAGGAA